>CM076578.1:697303157-697535657 GCA_034641835.2 Pinus albicaulis
GTGAATGAGTGATTGGTTTAATAATAAGTGATAATGAATGGAATACTTAATCTATAAAAAAATATATAAATGACTATTTTATCCCGGGAAGCTTCTATTCTTAAGTGCAACGTGTGATGATCTGTGTTTGTCAATAGGCATATAGATGACACTATTCAATAAACAAAGATATTCATTTAAATAATAATTACTTCATTCAATTAGTTGAATGAAGTAATTGATAAAATATTATTACACTTATCTCAATTTATATCATTGACATATATATGATTGAAAGAAAAGCATACTCATAAACATCCAATAATGGAAGGAATACTGGTTATAACATCGTTAAAACACATACATATATCCAACAATAGCATAAGTAACCAAACAAACAATTTATATAAGAAAAAAGAATGGATCAATACAGATAATAGTACCATATGAGCCGCAAGTCATTCCCTACTGATTGACCATGACAGATTCTGACCCAGAAAATACTTTCACACAAAGACAGTAGTGCACATTTGCATAAAGGCTTCCTTGTCAAAATTAGAATAATTGGTCGAGTTTTATAAAAGAATACACCTGAAGTACAATAGTGCAACTCCAGGTTTTAAGTCATATACAAAACTTTACGACCCTTTCTAAATACATGAAAGGGTCTATAAATACTAAATTTATCTAAATATCTATGAAACTGAAAAATCCTACTTAATTGGTATTAAACAATCTTGAATATCTTCTTCACGGAAATCTGGCAGTCGGCAGCATGAATCATCACAAAGGCTGTTCGTTTCTGGTCCTGAGCTGGCATATTGCAAGCATCGGCTCCACTTCTGGTGGTCGGTTAAGGCGAGAATTGAGTTGGGCATCATAGGTGGCATCCTGTATTTCGGGAATGATGCACCCGATTGCATCTGAGAGGCACTTGAGGGCGGCTCTCTGGCTGTAAGGTTTGACTAAGAACATCTAATAGGTGTCCCATGTCAAACTGTTAATTCCTGCGATTAATCTGCCAGTTTTCTCCAGCTCTGAGTAACATGACTGTTCCAATGTTTTAGCTGATGTCAATTTACCTGGGGTACATTGGGAAATCATGTTAGATAAGTAGAGAGTGTCATTAATCAATTAAACCAAATTACTTGTGGTTAATTTGCATCTGGAAACTGCCCTCTCTGCTTTGTTTAACTGAGATTGCCATTCCATAAATAATATTTCTTTATGCGATTCTAGGATCTTTGGCAATTTAGCTGACTGTCCTTCCTCAGTACCTTGCCACTCAAGATAATTGGTCACTGTCTCATCGGCCTGCTCGAAGTCTATTATAGCATCAGTTGATTTATTACTTAGAGATGTTGTTAAGTCACATAAAGGTTCTGCTTGGGCGATTTGTTGACATAACAACTTTATCTGTGTTAATAATGCTTTGTTTATTTGTACTGCCTCTGCCCTGAATTCAGCTACCTGGGGAAGATTCTTTGTTTTCTCAAGCTGGGCTGATAGTTGAGCAATCTGCTCATCTTTTATCTTCAGCATTTGTTCATTTGCTGTCTTGAGTTGTGCCAATGCCTCTGATAACTCTTTTTGCTTCTGGACTGCACTCTGATCAATCCTCTGCCTTTCTTCCTGCAATTGTTGAGTTAATTGATTATTGGTTTGCTGTTGTGTTAACAATTGCAGTTCTACCTGCTCTGCCTTCTACCGTGCTTCTGATAGTTGCGCTTGTAATGAGAAAATATCCTGGTCTTTTGTTTTTAATAAAATACTTACCTCTGATGCCTTATCTATTGTTGCTGCTGAATAGGCTCCAGCAAATTGTGATAGTTTTGTTAGGTCCTCTAAGGGGTCAAATTCATCCTTCCAAACTACATTGCCCGTCACTGTTAATTCTGGGAACAGGGAAGGCTGATCAGTCCTTCTCCTCTTCCTTTGTCGTTTTACCACAACTTTGTGTTTCAGGCTATAGAAGACATCCAAGGGAGGAATTTCTTCTATCTGCAAAATAACTTGATCGAAGGGGTCCTTTGGGATTATCTCTACTCCTTTGGAACTGGGTAGGCCGCTGGTTTCACCTGGAACCTGTTTTGAAACGTTCTCCTGTGTGTCTGCTACTCTTGATGTTTGGGCTTCCTTTGAACCTTCAGGATTGTTGATAATTCAATCGAATTGCTGCCATTCCTGGAGAAATTCGGGATCAATTTGAGTATCTTGATTTACCTTTATGGTGCTCTGTTCCTGTTCTCTCGTCTGGGTTTCCTCTTGCACTTTCTCCTGTTCATTTGTTATAACCAGAGGTTCCTTAGTATGTCGCTGTTCAGGCTCGCTTGATCCTGCTGCTGGGCTTGTTGCTAACAGATCTAAGGGCAGAGTTTGCAACCTCTGTGCTCTAATTCTGTTGAATTCAAATAACCTTTCATCTTGATATTTCATTCTGGCCAACGATCTAACTTGGGACATTGACTCGGCTGTGGAGAACAGGTCATCAAACATATCTTCTTTACGATCAAACTTTGCCAATTTGGCCTGTTCAAGGGCATTATAGGCAACTTTGTCGGGATCAAAATGCCTATTAGGGAGAGTTGCTAGAGTTAATGATTTCATCTTTATAGCTTCTTTCTCTGCATGTTTGAGATCATTCAAGGTGTAGACACCACATCTAAGAGGAAAAGAGGGCCAGACCTGCTTCTTATTTCTCTTTAGAGTTTGTGTAACGCCTTCGGAAATAATCTGATAGGCTATCTCCCTTGCCAGCAGTTTATCAGGTATGTACAGAGGAAGAACATGAGGCTTGGCTTGGCTACCAAAAATTCTTATATAAGTAAATTTTTCCTCAGCAAACCATCTCCCTAAGCCAGTTAAATCAATCCCTGCTTGGTAGGAAATCTTAGGAGCAGGTTATCAAAAATAGAGTAATGAATGGGTAACATGAAGCCATTGCAGATTTGGTATAAATGGTGCCTATGGGAGGTTTTCCACAATTTCTGATAGTATATGTGAATGGGCATGGGCTCTTTTGGAGTCCACCTCCAGCCAAGCACGGGAAATTCAGAATTAAAACACAGGGTGTCCAGGATATAAGCACTGTAGTAAAATGGGGAAATAAACCTTTCAGAAATGCGAGTCTTGCCTCTGAAATCAAGAACTGCGGTGGCTAATTTGTCTGACAGTATAGTTCCCCAATCCATAATTTCACTATTGCACGCTGCCTCCATTAAAGGAACCATTTCTATAGTGAAATTAGAGGAGTCATGTAAACCCCATAATCTACACATCATTATTCCAGCATAGCAGTAAGGAGAACATAGGGAATCAACAGAATACATACCGGAAGACTTATGCTTGTGTTTTGCTGGATTCTGCCTCCAATTTCGAATGGGTTCGGATTCAGTTTCGTTCTCACTTCGGAATTTCTCCATAAATGCTTTGTTGTACTTCTTCTCAAAGTCAGTGTAATGACAGCATCTGGCTTTGAACTGCTTAGTTGAATGTCTCAGACTTCCACCTCCGGGTGCGTGGTTGTCTCCGTCTGTGATTGGGAGTTCCTCAATTGCCCACCTTACTACATCCGTATATGGGAGAATTTGTTCGCGAGCTGCTATCCGATGAAGGAAAGAGAGTCAGTTGTTCTGGAAAGTACTGCATTTATGTAACACCTGGTTTCACCGCGTGCTGCTGTAGTCTTTCAGCCATCAAATTATAGGTACTTTGCCAAGAAGTTTTGCCAAGACCTGAACATGTAGTATCAGATATCAATCCTTTCTTCTTATTTCCTGGATCAGTGATGGCTTGTTCTATGGCTGGCGAAGCGGAAGCGTTTGCGGTTTTCTTGGACTTCTTCCCCATTTTGCTTGCATCAAAATAATCGTGCACAGAGAAAACAGACAGAATGGTAGGAATTAAAAGTAAAACCAAACACGGGTATTATATTGCGTGATGAAGAATATTAACTTAATGTTGCTATGGATCTAATCAAAAATATTTTAAACTTAATATTTCATTAAATGGTCATGAATTCATGAAAACCCATGAATCTGTTTAAAACATCCATAATTATGCTATTAGTGAACACTTGTTTGATGCTGCAAATCTTGCCTATGTTGATGCATGGACCTTTTGCTGCAGATGGTGCTCACAGTATGAATCAGAATATCCTCAGTTTTCTTTACCAAACTTTTTCGAAGTTCGTGTTTTGGCTTTATCGCATCGCATCGGGACGAAACGGCGCTTTTCTTATATTAGCATCTCTTAGGATCTTCGATCGCCGATAGCGATATCGCATCGCATCGGGAACATTGACCGGGGCTCTTTGTTAAAGCATGCATGTATTGCCGATCGCCGATTGCGTGTTATCGCATCGGTGTCAACCAATGTTTCCGTAAGTTCTGTCTCCTCTGTCATTGCAATATGCGATCTTGCGATCGCTTTATCGCAATGATAAAAGATTTAATTGTTTATATCCCAAGGTCATTATTGGTTTGTATATGGAAAAGGTTTCTTATAATGTTCTTTATTTCATGTTCGGACCTTTTCAAAAAGAATACAAAATTGATACCAATTTAAAAGTAAAAGGGTCCCATTTCATATTATGGTGTTGTGAATAAAAATTATATGAAATGGGGGGTTGTTGTAGAGGACAACAATTGGCGATTCGCTGGAAGAAACAGTTATCTCTGAAAAGTATGAAAATACTTAAACTTTTTCAAAATAGAGTTTCAATCAAAAAGGAAAATTCTAATATAACTAAGTATATATGCATTCCAAATAATATGAAACTATTTCTTGCTAATTTCCTCTCTTTGTTTAAAATTAGATACATTCTAAGTTTTAAATAGGCCTTTATTGGTTTATAATGATAAAACAAAAAACCTTTCTAAAGCAGCTTTTTGGTTAACTCATCTGTCATAGGTAGAGCCTCTGCTGCCAGCAAACGTTCATAGTTTCGACAGGGATACCTTTTAACCATGTTATTGTCCATTATCCCATCCATTTGAGAGTATGATTAACAAAATGAATTCAAAATATACTTTCATATTTTGTTTTTCCTTTTGCTTTTTTTTTTTCTAAGATAAAAAGCCATTGTCCTGGTTTGGTGGCCAGCTGTTTGAAAATGCCATTCACTGGTATTAATCTAACCGAACAAGCTGGCTCGTGATGAGACCCCTTGTCTTATAATTCTAAGCCATTACCCTGTTTTGGTATGCAGTATTGGTAATGTCGGTTAAAATATTTCCCTATGATCATGGTAAGCAGGCTTGTAATAAGACCTCTTATCTTTTATATCAAAATTTTTAGAATTACACTCTGAGTAATCATAAACTTTGGTGAATGGGATGGACAATTTTCTCCTTAGGAGTAAATGGATGACAGGGTAAGAGTTGAAGATGCTGAAATTGGATTAGTTTCTGTTTTGATATTGATAACCTTTTTGTTGACCAATTTAAAAACATAAAATGATTTTTAATACTTCTAAACTTTGAGAAGAGTTGTCAAAAATTGAAGGGTGGCTTCAGAATGCAATTATACCTAGTTTCCTAGAAATTGTTCCTCTTGTTCAAGACTTCTATTTATTTAAAAGTAAATATCAACAATTTTTTCTTTTGAGCAACTTTTAAATACAACAAAGGTCAAATAGAAGATACCTTACAACTTTATTTCCTAATGATCCTAAAAATAAATCCTAGTTAGAACTAAAGGAGAAGGAAATACCTTCTCAATTGAAGAATTTCTTTAAGACGAGGCCATTAACAGGAAGAGAATCCTTCTTTCCTGTTAGATCTTGTAACATGAATGTCGAATGGCCTATCTTCTCACTGATCTGAAATGGTCCAAGCCACATCTTTTGGAACTTGGTATGTTTACCTTTATCTTCATGGGCTTTATCCCATTTTAGAACTAGATCACCAACCTGCAACTGTTTAGAACTAGATGAAGCTGAATCAAATGATTTTTTGATTATCTGCTGATGTTTTGCATGAGTAATTTTAGCCTTTTCTCTTTCTTCTTCTAATTTTAAAATTTGATCATGTCTAAGTTGGATAGAAGAAGAGGGGCTTTCTTCAATAAACTGCACTAGGGCTAGAGAAGGAAGTGCTAGATTGGTTGGTAGTATTGCTTCTTTCCCATATACAAGATTGAATGGAGAAGTACCTATGGAGGTCTTCTGTGTTATTCTATCTGCCCATAGTGCGAATATTAAAGATTTATGCCAATTTTTATGATTCTGCTCAATAGTTCGCTTAATGATTTTAAGGAGATTTTTATTGGTAGATTCTGCTAGACCATTACCCTGGGGATAATAATTTGCAGAATATTTTAGTTTAAAACCTCTTTTAATAGCGAACTCAAACATGGCATTACCAGAGAAATAAGATGCATTATCAAAAATAAGAGCATTTGGGACACCAAACCTGGTAATGATGAATTGATCTATAAATTCTATAATTCCTTCAGAGTTTGTTGTTTTTAACGGAATTGCTTCAACCCACTTGGTGAAGTAATCAGTAGCAGTAAGGATATACTTATGCTGTTTAGAAGACTGAGGAGAAATCTCCCCAACGATATCTAATCCCCATTGTTCAAAAGGTTGCTCAATGTTGACTGGTTGCAAAGGGAAAGCTGCTTTTCTTTGTCTTCCACTGGAGGTTTGACAACTTTGACATTTCCTTACATATTCGTGAGTATCTCTGAATAAAGTGGGCCAATAATACCCAGCATGAATGATTTTGTGAGATGTTGTGTCAGCTCCAAAATGTCCTCCGGCTGGTCCATCATGTAGCTCCTGCAAAACCTTTTGTGCTTCAGGTTTTTCTAGGCATCTTAATAAAACTGAATCATAGTTTTGTCTAAAAAGTACATCATCAATGATTATGAAGTTTTTTGCTTTAATCTAATGGCCCGTTTGTTTTTATAAGAAAGATTAGGAGGTGCATATCCATTTTTCAAATAAAAGATTAAATCTGCGTATTGAGATTCAGAATTGGTAATACTTATCTGATTATTTCTTCCATATGTTCTGTATCACCTGATTCCGGAATGTTGGATGCTCCTGCTAACAACCTGCAAAAACCTTGACCCCTCACAATCTTTGCTGGCTTGATTTCCAAGTCATACTCTTGAAGTGCTGTAACCCAATTGGCCCCTTTTTCACCTAATTCCCTTTGGATCAGTAATTGTCTTACTGCAGAAAAAGGAACTATAACCTTTGTATGAGCTTTTAAAAGGAAGGGCCTATAGTGTTTAATGGCTTTGTATACAGCAAAGGCTTGTTTTTCAACTTCGGAGTAATTTAGTTCTGCACCCTGGAAATTTGAACTAAAAAATGAAATCGGTGCTTCAAGTTCATGGTCATTAATCTGAGTGAGTACTGCTGCATAAGATGAATCGGATGCGATAGTATACAATGTGAAATGATTAGAAAAATTAGGAGTGTTTAGAGCGGGGGCATTGATTATTGATTGTTTGATTAAATCAAATGCTTCTTTCTCCACAGATCCCCATTTAAATACTGAATTTTTCTTAATCATGCTTTGTAATGGTAAAATGATCTGAGAAAAATCAGGAACAAATCTTTTGACAAAGTTGATCTGACCTAAAAAAGACTGCATGGATTTTTTATTATGAGGAAATGGGATTTCATAAATTTCTTTAATCCTGTCAGGATCAATATAAATACCATCTTTGGAAACAATAAAACCCAGGAGCTTTCCTTGATCAAGAGCAAAGAAGGATTTTTTAGGATTGAGTGAGATACCATATCTTTTGCAGCGTTGAAAAATTTGATTTAAGTCACACAAATGATTGGATCTCTTTTTAGAAAATACAGTGATATCATCTAGGTAGACAACTACTGTTTTATTAATCAATCCTTTGAAAGTGATATCCATTTCTCTTTGGAACGTGGCCCCTGCATTAATAAGTCCGAAAGGCATTTTCTGATAAGCATAAGTTCCCCATTTTGTTCTGAATGTAGTTTTAAGTCTGTCATCAGGATGAACCAAAACTTGGTTATATCCTGAAAAACCATCTAAAAAGGACATTAATTCAGAGCCTGCTACTGATTGGAGTATCTGCTCCATAGTAGGTAATGGGAAGTTATCTTTAAGGCTTGCTTTATTCAGATTTCTGAAATCTATACAAATCCTAATTTCGCCATTTTTCTTTCTGACAGGCACCATATTAGAGACCCAGTTTGAGTGTCGAACGGGAAAAATGATCTTAGCTTTCAAGAGTTTATTGAGTTCTGATTTTATTTGACTCTCTAAGTTCGGATGTATTTTCCTTAATTTCTGCTGAACTGGTTTCTGATCGGGAAGCATTGGAATGGTATGCTGGATAATAGTTGTATCATATGTCTTTAGATCATCATATTTCCAAGCAAAAACATGTTTATGTTTCTTTAAGAATTTAATAAATGCTTCTTTTTCTTCTACAGAAAGTCCTAATCCTAGATTAACGTTTTGAGGATTTTGTTCAGTACCAAGATTTATCAATTCAAATCTTAAAGTAGAGCTTTGGAGCTTTGGATTAGTTACAGGTTTAAATCTGTCTTTAATATCATAAAGATCCTCAAGCTTTACCACAGGCTTTGGAATTGAATTTTCCTCGGATTTACCTCTCATTTGAAGGTCATGTTTGCTTTCCTCAATGATCTGGTCATCATAGGACTTTTCTGAAGTCAAAAATTGTAAAATGTCTTCATCGTGATTAAATATTCTCCAATTAGTGACATTGTCAGGAATTGATGGCCTAAAAATCAACTCTATTGAAAATCTATCTGGGCTATAATCTTCAGAGGGTATGAGTTTGGAAGCAACATTGGCTAGCAAATCTGCTGCTGAATTTTGAGACCTAGGGATAGAAGAAATATTGAATGCAGAAAAGTGCGTGGTGAGTTCTTGTACCAGCGACTGATAATGTTTGAGGTGATTTGAAAGACAATGAAGTGTATTTCTCACCTGTTTGACAATAATTTCAGAATCGCCGAATACCTTCAAATATTGCACTTTAAGGCCAATTGCTTTATACAGACCTTGGACTAAGGCTTCATACTCGGCTGTGTTGTTTGTGCATTCAAATTCTAACCTACAGGACATCATTGTTTTTTCTCCTTGCGGGCTAACCAAGATACACCCTGCTCCTGAACCTTCGTTAGATTTGGAGCCATCAAAATATAAAGACCAAAATAAAGAAGTATTCACAATCTTATTTACAGTTTCCCCAGTATCACTAAAACATCTTGACCTATCAGTTTGTGAATAGTTTTCAATCTGTGATGTTAAACTGTTTACTGAGAAAGGGGATGGTTGGGCAGTGAGATTTCCAAAAAATGACTCCGATGAATAATTTCCCAAGATGTTGTTATTAAATGCAATTGGTTGATTTTCCTGTTCAAAATCTGTTACAGTATGGGTCATGTGTTTCTCTCGATTGATTTTTATTTGATTTGGCTTTCCCTTATAGGGTAACCACATGTGAGACCAATCGGTAGAAATATACCCATGGAGCTTTTCAGACCAATCCCTACTCAAAATCAACCCATAAAATTCAGGTATATCAGCTATTAAGATATCAATTCGTTGAACTACCCGTGGATCAGCTGCTAACCTGATAGTTACGGAGTTAATCTCTCCTAAAACCTGGACCTTGCTTCGGTCTAACTGTACAATGTGTATGGAAGACTTTTTGGGTTCTATGTTCAGTTTAGAACAAACTGAAGCTGGCATTATATTGGATGATGCCCCTGAGTCAATCAAACAATTGTGTAGGTTTCTGTTGTAGATCTCAAAAGTCAAAAGGAAGGGTGGAGTATGAGAATTTGATCTATCCCCAATCAGGACTGAATCAGTAGCTTCTATCATACCAGAAGGTGGTTGACCAGAATCATTTGCAGCTTTAGCACTGGGAAGAGGTGAATAGGGAACAACATTCAATTCTTTGAGAAGCAATTTCTGCTGATGTTTTAATTTGCTAAGTTCAAACATAGTAATGTTTGCCTTAGTTTTCTTCATATCATCAACAATATTGTAATCCATTGAATCAGATACTACTAATGTTTTGGATGTTGAAGGAGTACTTGAAGTTGAAGGTAGGTTTTGGGGAACTGTTGCAGGTGATTTCTTTGTAGGTACTTTTTCCTTTGTTGTAGCAGCACCTGCACTCCGTTTCTTTGAAGTTGTCTGAACAGGTTCGGAAGTACCTTTACTCCTAGTAGAGACAGGTAAAGCTTCTTCATCATTATCTGTATCGGAGTTGGGCAGTATGAAATCCCACATGCCATGGCATTCAACAATTTCCTCTTCATTATCAGTTAGTGAGATTGTTTCCTCTTCTTCTTCTTCTTGATCCGAATCTGCATAAGATATGATATTTGGTGGTTTTGATTCGGTTTTCTTATAATTCTTAAAGGGCCTTTTGGTTGAAGTTTCAGCTACTTGCTTCTTAATTTCAATCATTTCATTTGACATAGTCTTGAGGACCTTTTGAAGGCCTTCCATATCATATGGATCTTTCGAGATTTTCTTCTTTGAGTCTTCTTTGAATGAAACTTTTTTGGTTTTTCTTTCCTCAAGAGCCGCTTTCTTTTCTAGAGCATTAATACGTTTTTCCCCAGCAAGTGCTTCTTTCATGTTTTCAGCAAGTGTTGGTTTTGCGGCCCTGTCTACAAAAATAGCTATATTGGCAGGTAGGGCAGTAATATACCACTCACTTCCGATTTGTTCACTTGGTTTGGAAGTCGTTGGGATTTTATTCAAAAGTTTATTGAAACGAGCATTAAATTCTTTAATGGGTTCCCTATGCTCTATCCTAAGATGGGAGAGATCATTTATTAGTGTAGCTAAAGATCTATCGTCTCCATACTTAGTGAGAAACTGTTCTTGGCAAATGTCCCAACTGGTAATAGAATCAGAAGGCAGGGAAAAATACCAAGATCCTGCTGATCCTTGCAATGTATAAGGAAAAAGCCTAACAACGACATCTTGCTCAGTCACTCCCTTCAAATTAACTGCTAACATGAAGTTATCGATATGTTCCTCAGCTTGGGTTCCATTTTCTGGATTAAACTTGGGTAGCCATTTTTCAGGAGCATCAGGTAATGCATGTAATGGTGCGGGCATATTGACTGCACCAGGTCTGGTCCATGGATCTGCCATTGTAATACCAGTGGTGGATGATACTGTTGTTGAAATTCCAGATGTCTGGGAAGGAATTGATGTTGAGGAGTGAGCAGTTTGAGATGTTGAAGTTCCAAATTCCTGATGAACAACAATATGTAATGAGGGAGTGGATGGTTGACTTCGCACTGGGGAAGATGAGATGGAGGATGTGGATGAAAGTTCTTCACTGTCAGAATCTTTAGTATTTTTCTTTGCCCTTTTCCTTTTAGGTAAAGGGAATTCAGTAGGTTCAATACCGAGCTTTTCACTCTGAAGTCTAGTGAGAGGGTGAGGTAGGTTGAATTGCGAAGTCTCACTGCTTTGAGATAGCTCAGATTTCTGTGGTGAAATCGAGAAACTCTGAAGTTTATGGATGAGAGACTGAACTTCAGGGGATTCAAGACTTAATTGTTCTGAAGTATGGTGGGTTTGAGCAGTGATAGTGGATACCTCTTCTTCTTGCTTGGATGCTGAAGAATCAACATGCAATTGGGAAGTACGAGGTGATGTGGAGGGAGAATTACTCTTAGAATGGTTTGCAGATTTGGGTTTGCTTGCCATTCACAGTTGATGGCCCTCCTTCTAGCGCCAAAAATGTTGATGCCTCGAAAATCACTGCAACAACATTGGGGGATAACCACCCGGTCCGGACCTTAAGACAGCTCCTTTTCCGTTTGGAATAGTGGCTCCGACTGGATATGATGGGACCAGTTTCCCGATAAAGAATAGAAATGGGTGAATGAGTGATAATAAGTGGTATTGGATGGAGTATTTAATCTATAAACGACAAATATAAATGACTATTATATCCCGGGAAGTTTCTATTCTTAAGTGCAACGTTTGATGATCAATGTTTTTCAATAGGCATATAGATGACACTATTCAATAAACAAAGATATTCATTTAAATAATAATTACTTCATTCAATTAGTTGAATGAAGTAATTGATAAAATATTATTACACTTATCTCAATTTATATCATTGACATATATATGATTGAAAGAAAAGCATACCATAAACATCCAATAATGGAAGGAATACAGAAATACTGTTAAAACACATACATATATCCAATAATAGCAAAAGTAACCAAACAACAATTTATATAAGAAAAAGAATGGATTCAGACATAGATAATAGTACCATATGAGCTGCAAGTCATTCCCCAATATCAATCGCTATTTGAGATTCTTCTTTCAACGCAAAAATACTTTCACACAAAGACAGTAGTGCACATTTGCATAAAAGCTTTCTTATCAAAATTAGAATAATTGGTCGACTTTTATAAAAGAATACACCTGAAGTACAGTAGTGCAACTTCAGATTTTAAGTCATATACAAAACTTTACGACCCTTTCTAAATGCATGAAAGGGTCTATAAATACTAATTCTATCTAAATATCTATGAAACTGAAAAATCCTACTTAATTGGTATCATATGATCTTGAATATCTCCTTCATGGCAATCTGGCAGTCGGCGGCATGAATCATCACTTAGGCTGTTCATCTCTAATTCTGAGCTGGCAAATTGCAAGCATCGGCTCCGCTTCTGGTGGTCGGTTAAGGCGAGAATTGAGTTGGGCATCATAGGTGGCGTCCTGCATTTCAGGAATGATGCATCCGATTGCATCTGAGAGGCATTTGAGGGTGGCTCTCTGGCTGTAAGGTTTGACTAAGAACATCCAATAGGTGTCCCATGTCAAACTGTTAATTCCTGCGATTAATCTGCCAGTTTTCTCCAGCTCTGAGTAACATGACTGTTCCAATGTTTTAGCCGATGTCAATTTACCTGGGGTACATTGGGAAATCATGTTAGATAAGTAGAGAGTGTCATTAATCAATTCAACCAAATTACTTGTGGTTAATTTGCATCTGGAAACTGCCCTTTCTGCTTTCATTAACTGAGATTGCCATTCCATAAATAATATCTCTTTATGCGATTCTAGGATCTTTGGCAATTTAGCTGACTGTCCTTCCTCAGTACCTTGCCACTCAAGATAATTGGTCAATGTCTCATCAGCCTGCTCGAAGTCTGTTCTAGCATCAGCCGATTTATCACTTAGAGATGTTGTTGAGTCACATAAAGGTTCTGCCTGGGTGATTTGTTGACATAACAACTTTATCTGTGTTAATAATGCTTTGTTTATTTGTACTGCCTCTGCCCTGAATTCAGCTACCTGTGGAAGATTCTTTGTTTTCTCAAGCTGGGCTGATATTTGAGCAATCTGTTCATCTTTTATCTTCAGCATTTGTTCATTTGCTATCTTGAGTTGTGCCAATGCCTCTGATAACTCCTTTTGCTTCTGAACTGCACTCTGATCAATCCTCTGCCTTTCCTCCTACAATTGTTGAGTTAATTGATTATTGGTTTGCTGTTGTGTTAACAATTGCAGTTCTGCCTGCTCGGCCTTTTGTCGTGCTTCTGATAATTGCGTTTGTAACGAGAGAATATCCTGGCCTTTTGTTTTTAATAAAAGACTTACCTCCGATGCCTTATCTATTGTTGCTGCTGAATAGGCTCCAGCATATTGTGATAGTTTTGTTAAGTCCTCAGAGGGATCAAATTCCTCCTTCCAAACTACATTGCCCGTCACTGTTAATTCTGGAAACAAGGAAGGTTGATCAGTCCTTTTCCTCTTCCTTTTTCATTTTACCACAGCTTTATGTTTCGGGCTATAGAAGACATCTAAGGGGGGAATTTCTTCTATTTGCAAAATAACTTGGTCAGAGGGGTCCTTTGGAATTATCTCTTTTCCTTTAGAACTGGGTAGGCCGCTGGTTTCATATGAAATCTGTTTTGAAACGTTCTCCTGTGTGTCTGCTACTCTTGATGTTTGGGCTTCCTTTGAACCTTCAGGATTGTTGATAATTGAATCGAATTGCTGCCATTCCTGGAGCAATTCGGGGTCAATTTGAGTATCTTGATTTATTTTTATGATGCTCTGTTCCTGTTCTTTTGTCTGGGTTTTCTCTTGCACTTTCTCCTGTCCATTTGTCGCAACTAGAGGTTCCTTAGTATGTCGTTGCTCTGGCTCGCTTGATCCTGCTGCTGGGCTTGTTGCTAACAGATCTAGGGGCAGAGTTTGCAACCTCTGTGCTCTAAGTCTGTCGAATTCAACTAACCCTTCATCTTGATATTTCATCCTGGCCAACGATCTAACTTGGGACATTGACTCGGCTGTGGAGAACAGGTCATCAAACATATCTTCTTTATGATCAAACTTTGCCAATTTGGCCTGTTCAAGGGCATTATAGGCAACTTTGTCGGGATCAAATTGCCTATTAGGGAGAGTTGCTAGATTTAATGATTTCATCTTTATAGCTTCTTTCTCTGCATGTTTGAGATCATTCAAGGTGTAGACACCACATCTAAGAGGAAAAGAGGGCCAGACCTGCTTCTTATTTCTCTTTAGAGTTTGTGTAACACCCTCGGAAATAATCTGATAGGCTATCTCCCTTGCCAGCAGTTTATCAGGTATGTACAGAGGAAGAACATGAGGCTTATCTTGACTACCAAAAATTCTTATATAAGTAAATTTCTCCTCTGCAAACCATCTCCATAAGCCAGTCAAGTCAATCCCTGCTTGGTAGGAAATCTTGGGAGCAGATTTATCAAAAATAGAGTAATGAATGGGCAACATGAAGCCATTGCAGATTTGGTATAAATGGTGCCTATGGGAGGTTTTCCACAACTTATGATAGTATATGTGAATGGGCATGGGCTCTTTTGGAGTCCACCTCCAGCCGAGCACGGGAAATTCGGAATTAAAACACAGGGTGTCCAGGATACAAGCACTATAGTAGAATGGGGAAATAAACCTTTCAGAAATGCGGGTCTTGCCTCTGAAATCAAGAACTGCGGTGGCTAATTTGTCAGACAGTATAGTTCCCCAATCCATAATTTCACTATTACATGCTGCCTCCATTAAAGGAACCATTTCTATAGTGAAATTAGAGGAGTCGTGAAAACCCCATAATCTACACATCATTATTCCAGCATAGCAGTAAGGAGAACATAGAGAATCAACAGAATACATACCGGAAGACTTATGCTTGTGTTTTGCCGGATTCTGCCTCCAATTTCGAATGGGTTCGGATTCAGTTTCGTTCTCACTTCGGAATTTCTCCAGAAATGCTTTGTTGTACTTCTTCTCAGGCTCAGGCAAATGATACATCTACCTCAAATCATTAGCTTGGAATGAACCGAAGACTCTCCCATCTCTGGTGCAGAAGGTTCTGTCCGTGATTGGGAGTTCCTCAATTGCCCACCTTACTACATCCGTGTATGGGAGAATTTGTTCCTGAGCTGCTATCCGATGAAGGAAAGAGTCAGCTAAGTCCTTTAAAGTACCTTCAGATTTCTGAGTGGTATCGACTGTGGCTTCTACTGTTGTCGCTTCGGGTTCTTCAGCTTCTATCAAATTATAGGTACTTTTCCAAGAAGTTTTGCCAAGACCAGAACATGTAGTATCGGATATCAATCCTTTCTTTTTGTTTCCCTGATCAGTGATGGCTTGTTCTATAACTGGCGAGGCGGAAGCGTTTGCAGTTTTCTTGGACTTCTTCCCCATTTTTCTTGCATCTATCAGCTTAGAATTCTGCACAGGAGAAAAATGAGCGTAACGCAGAGAATTGATAGTAAAAACCAAACACGGGGGAAATATATTGCGTGATGAAGAATTAACTTAATGTTTCCATGGATTCAATCTGAAAAAGATTTTAAACTTAATATTTCATTAAATGGCCGCAAAAACCCGTCAATCATTTAAATATCCATCACGTCGTTTATTGGTGAAATGATTTGTTTAAGCGTGCCTTGGCCGTTTTGGCGGTTGAGCGCAGGTGAATCTTTATTATAAAGATAAGGCTTTTAATACGAATTAATCGTAATATCCCCGTTTTAACAGCTTTTTCGAAGTTCGTGTTTTGGCTTTATCAGATCGTGAGATCGACCAACATTTTATTAGGACTTAGATTTGATCATTGAAGATGAGACGATCGTGATCGGAACATTGACTGGCCTGTTAAAGCATGCATGATTGCCGACTACTTGTTATCGCACTAAGACAACCAACGTTTCCATAAGTTCTGTCATTATCATATATGACGTACACGCTTTATCGTGAATGATAAAATATTTAATTGTTTATATCCCAAGGCCATTATTGGTTTGTATATGGAAAAGGTTTCTTATAATGTTCTTTATTTCATGTTCGGACCTTTTCCAAAATAATACAAAATTGATACCAATTTAAAAGTAAAAGGGTCCCATTTCATATTGTGGTATTGTGAATAAAAATTTTCCCTGGTAGCACAAGCCATAATCACTAGTGCCATGTAAGTATCTAAAAACCCGCTTCACTGCTCTCCAATGCCCCTTCCCTGGGTTTGACATAAACTTGCTCAATAATCCCATTGCATTTGCAATGTATATTCTAGTACAGACCATTGCATACATCAAGCTACCCACTTCACTTGCATATGGAACACGAGACATATCCTCCTCTTCTTCTTGTGTCTTGGGACACTATTCAGCAAACAACTTTGTACTTACAGGAATTGGAACATTCATTGGTTTACTATCCTGCATATTGAACCTCTGCAATATAGTCTAGACATACTTCCTCTGGTTTAAGCAGAGCTTCCTCTTTGCCTGATCTCTCTTAATTTCCATGCCCAAAATATAGTTTGCAGCACCAAGATCCTTCACGTTGAATTTGGAGAACAGTTGGGTCTTCAAATCTTGGATAATTTCTTTGTCATTTCCAATCAACAACATATCATCCACATACAAGACAAAATAAATAACATGGTCACCAATTAATTAAAAATATACACAGTGATCCTCCTTGCTTCTAGTGAAGCCAAGTCCCCGTATATAGGTATTAAATTTTTGATACCACATCCTTGGTAATTTATTTTAACCCATACGAGACTTCTTCAACACACGCCACCAATTCTTTCTTACCCTTCACCATAAAGCCTTCAGGTTGCTTCATGTAAATCTCCTCTTCTAGATCCTCATGAAGAAAAGTTGTCTTCACATCCATCTGTTCTATCTCAAAATCAAATGCAGCAGCAACAGATAAAAGTAATCTAAAAGAAGTAACCTTGGTAATAGGAGAAAAAATATCACCAAAATCAATTCCTGACACCTGGGAATAACCTTTCGCTACCAACCGAGCTTTGTATTTCTCCACCTTGCCTTCTACATTAATCTTCTTCTTAAACACCCATTTTCTCCCAATGGGCTTCCTTCCATCTGGCAACTCCCCCAGATCCCATGCATCATTTTTATGCAAGGATGCCATTTCATCAACCATGGCCTCCTTCCAAAGTTTTCCATCCTCTGAATCTATTGCCTCCCTGACGGTTCTGGGATCATCATTAGTTATAGTTAAGGAAAAATTTGAACAGAAAGCGGATGGACTATACCTTTCTGGTTGTCTTCTTTCCCGAATTGATCTTCTCACAACTGGATTTTGTGGCTCTTCCTCTTCTAAGTCTTCTTCTTTTGTAGTGTTTGATTCATCCTCCTTTAGCTCAAACTCTATCTTCTTAGGTTCCTTTGGCAGGACTTCATGTTTAACAACATCTTTCACTTCTCTAAACACCACATCTTGTCTATACACAACCTTCCTTGTTTCTGGTTTCCAAAGCTTGTAACCCTTTAAACCATCCTTATACCTAATAAAGATGCACCTTTCAGATTTATTATCCAACTTGGTCCTTTTCTCCTTTGGAACATGTACATATGCATCACATCCAAATACCCTCAGATGTCAAAGAGAGGGTTTCTTACCAATCCATACCTCATGTGGAGTCTTATCCTCCAATGCTAATGAAGGAGATCTGTTAACTAAGTAACATGCAGTCTCCACTGCCTCTGCCCAGAATTCTTGTCCTAGCCGGATACCACTGAGCATGATTCTTGCCTTTTCCATCAGCGTTCTATTCATTCTTTCTACAACTCCATTTTGTTGAGGTGTGTATGGAGTATTCTTCTGTCATGCTATACCACACTTCTTACAGAACTCTTCAAATTCCTTCTTGCAGAACTCCCCACCATTATCTGTCCTTAACGCCTTTATCTTCTTCTCTGTTTGGTTTTCCACCAGAGCCTTAAATTCTTTAAATTTGTCAAAGACTTCAGATTTATTCCTCAAGAAATATATCCATGTATTCCTTGGGAAGTCATCTATGAATGAAACATAGTACAGAGACTTACCTAGTGATGGAACCGACACAGGTCCAAACACATTACTGTGCACAAGCTCTAATATCGTGTTCACCCTCTTAGCACTAGAAGGAAAACTCACCCGATTCTGCTTCCCATATACACAATGTTCACAGAAATAGAAATCCAAAGAGAAATTAGACATATCTTCTACCATAAAATTTCCATGCAGTATCTGAAGGCCCTTCTCTCCAATATATCCAAGCCTTTGATGCTATAGCATGGTCTTTTCTCCAAAGACCGCTAGGATTTCCACTCCACTTTCAGGAACCACAGAATTGTTGCACCCATCAATAACAGTGCTACCTTGTAGCTTGTACAGATTTCCAGTCTGAACTCCCCGCATTAATACCAGTGCTCCACGAACCATCTTGCAGGCATCTTTCTCGAACACTGTTTTTACACCTGCATCATCCATCTTTCTTACAGAAATCAGATTTCTAGCCAATGCAGGAATATGCAGAACACCAGGAAGTGTTCTAATCCTTCCACCTTGCAACTTCAACTTGACCTTTCCACGTCCGATGATTCTAGCCTTCCTATCATCCCCTAGGAAGACATCACCACCATCATATTTCTCATACTCGTAGAACCACTCCCTATGGGGAGTGAAGTGAAAGGATGCACCCAATTCAATCAACCATGACTCATGATCTACATGTGTATTTGAAGAAGAAGCCAAATACACATCCCCACCTTCATACGAGGTGGTTTTTGCCTCTACAGAAGGAGCATCATCAGATCCCTTTCCTTTCTCAGGAGCTTTATATTTGCAGTCCTTTTTGTAGTTTCCTTCCTTTCCACATTTCCAGCACACATTTACAAACTATCCAGGAGATTTAGATCTCCCTCTAGATTTAGATCCCCCACTCGAAACCTTATTCTTGTTTCTGTTCTGGGACCTTCCTCGTACAGATAAGGCATCTCCATTCTGATCCTCCATATTTCTCCGTCTCATTTCCTCCGACAGCAAGGCTGAGACAATATCATCAAAGTTCAAGGTAGTTGTATTGCTACCTATTGCAATAACCAGACTGTCCCACGATTCTGGTAGAGAGCACAACAAATTGATGCACTTATCTTCATCTGAGATTTTAATATCAATAGACGACAACTGACTTACCACAGTATTGAAGGCGTTCAGATGCTCTGTCACTGAGTCTCCATCCTTCATCCTTAGGTTATATAGCTTTTTCTGCATGAACAACTTATTCACCAGAGACTTAGATTGATACAAAGTCCCTAGCTTTTCCTACAAGGTCTTCGCCGTAGCTTCCCCAGATACATTCAACAATACTGAATCTGAGACACACAACCGTATTGTGCTCTTAGCCTTCCGATCCAGTTTCTTCCAGTCTTCATCTGACATTCTCTTAGTTGGTTTGGTACCCGGATCTACCGCGATCCACTGATCTTTATCCACCAGCAGATCCTCCATCTTGAGCTTCCACAACTCAAAATTTTGACCATTAAATTTCTCTATCTCTATCTTCCCGCCGCTCGCTATCTTCTTTCACCGCAAGAATCGATCCCGCAGATCTCCCACTGAACAAAGTCTACCACAGGCCCGAAAAAAAAACCCTCGGCGACCGAGTGTCCCCTTGAAGCGAAACGGCTACGATACCAAATGTGGGTTTTAACCACGAACAGAAATTATCTACACACGAATCTTATAACATAAAATAAACAATAGCGAGAGCATAAAACATAAAACAGATCAACACAGAGATTTTCCCCTGGATCCCAAATCGGGACGACCAGCTTGATTTTTCATTATATTCCTTTTAGTGTTACAACACACACATATATATACATGCCGAAGCATACATAAACCCCAATCCATAAACCCTGGATTAGAACATAACCGTAGTTCCCTTGACCGGATCTACAAAAATACCAGGGGCCGAAAACCATCGTACCCCAATACCATGTGCAAAACCATGCACAAAACCATGGACGCAGACTACCCGCGCGTGCTTAGTCGTGGAAAGAATATAACACATACCCAACATGCTCTCTCTAGGAACGACCCTGCTTCTCCTCATCACGCTTAACCTGATGTGACTACTTCAAGTTTTTCTTCTCTAATCACTTCAATGGGCCCTTAGAGAAATAGACCAACGATCTCCACATTCGTAAAAAAACTCAAAGCAATCCCCGAGATTAATTTGCCACCCAATATGCCACAGAGAGCAGCGCTATATTTGTCTGAAAAAGGGCTTGTCAGGAAGTTTACTCGATTATGGCCTTCCCCCGAGACCATCCAATCATGGGTGGAACGAAATTGGGCACAAGTTACACAGGGTAAGATCTCCATTCGATTCTACGGTAGAGGTTTTTAAACTTTCCACTTTGAACCCAAGGATGAATGCGACTTAATATTCAGAAGTGGTCCATACTTCATGGACACCATAGTTTTACATTTGAATAGATGGATGACAGACTTCGATCTAGAAATAGATGTCCCTAACGCAGTTCCGGTTTGGGTTAGGCTGCCGTATCTTCCCTTGCATTGCTGGGGAGATGATTCTATAAGAGAAACAGGGAATGTTGTTGGAAATTACATCGACAGAAGTGAGCCAAAGGACAATCTGCATGCATGCGCAAGGATCTGTTTCGAAGTTGACCTAGGAGAAGGACTACCGAAAGCCATCAAGCTCAGGGTCGATAACTAGATGCATATTCCACAGCTGGACTACGAGAAAATACTCTTGAATTGTAAGTTATGTCACGAATACAGACATTTCACTAATAGATGCAACAAAAAAGATGATAATGACAAGAAAACTTAAGAAAGTCAAGATCCAAAATGGGAAAAAGTAAAAAATAAAAAGACTGCAAACAAATCTCAACCTGCCCCCCCTCCTCCTCCTCCATCTAGCCCTCTCCTCTCCTTCCCATAGATCTTCTGCTCAAACTTCCTCCTCCTTCCCAAAATCCTCCCCCATCTTGGGATCCAACCCTTTTGAGCCCCTCTCCATTCCGTCCGATCCCCCAAACCTCTCCACCTCCCTCCCCTTCATTCCCCAAAATACATTTGAACTCTCCTCTCCTCCCACGATCTCCCTTCCCCCTCAGGGCCTATTTAACTCTGACCCTCCCCTCTTGGTTCCCCCCCCCTCCTCATTTCCCCCCTCCTTCCTCCTCTGACTGGATTCTTACAAGAAATCAATCCAATGAATCCTTAATATATGCCGACCATTCCAAGAAAGTAGGAAGGAAGTCAAATAAAGAATTAAGAGATGAGGCAGATGTGAAGGATATCACCTTAGGAGCACAACAACCAATGGAGAGCTACCTTGAGAAAGGTAACAAGAGCATGGAAAAAATCCAACAGGTTCACAGAGGGAAAGACCCTCATCCTCAATTCCCAATAAATAATGATAATAGTCTCTTGGAATTACAGGGGGTTGGGTCGTCCCTCCAAACTAAATATCATTAAAGACCTCATCAACAAGGAAAAACCAGAAATCCTCCTAATCCAAGAGACAAAAATCAGTAGTCAAGAGATGGATAGTATCACAACAAAAATAAAAAAACTATGAAGGAAATGCTATTTCAACTAATGGTGCATCCAGTGGGATTTGCACTCTTTGGAAAAAGGGAAAATGGAAAATGAATAATTAAACAATGGAAGCTCACTATATTAAAACAAATATGAAAAGTACAACCTTGGAAAAGAAAATAATATTATACAACATATATTCCCCAAATCATTATAGAGATAAAGAAATCTGCTGGAAAACATTAAAAGAAATAAAAATGGCAGACCAAGAAGAGAGTCCAATCCTTGGAGGAGGCTTAAATCTAATTCTTAAACCAGAGGAAAAAAGAGGTGGCCTCTTTCAGCCAGATCCATCCAGGGAAGCCCTTGAAGAAGTCATAGAGCAATGTAACCTTTTGGACGTCCCTCCCAAAATTGGGAAATATACTTGGGACAACAAGAGATTGGGGAAGGCCAACATCAAAGAAAGGCTGGAAAAAATCCTCATTAGGGACAACATGGTGGCCAACTACAGTAAAGTCTCTTCCAAGATCATTCCATCAGCAACCTCAAACCACAAACCGGTTTCCATTGAGCTTGGTTCAACTGAAATTTTTGGGCCTCTTCCCTTCAAATATAACCAGTTGTGGAGCAGCCATGAAGAGGTCAAGAAGAGGTTGAAAAAATTTGGAAACATAAAATTAATGGATCACCCATCTTCATATGGGAATCAAAACTAAAGAGCATTAGAGCAAGAATAAAATATTGGGCAAAGACAAGCTATAAGGAACCACAAAAAGAAAAAGAAGAGCCGCAACAAGAGTTAGCAAAAATACAAGAGAAAATGGAAAACATGGACAACATAATAGAAAATCAGGTTAAGGAAAAAGAGATATATTGGAAAATATATAGGAGTAATAGGCAAGAGTAGGAATCTTGGAGGCTGAAGTCCAAGCAACTATGGATCTAAGCAGGGGAAAAAAATACCGCTTTCTTCCACAATTCATCTAAAACTATAATTATGAAAAATAATATAGAAAACCATGTAAATCCAGAGGAATTTCTAATGCACATCCCAAAAATAATTGATGAGGAAGAAAACAAAGAACTCTCTAGAGAAGTTATAGAAAAAGAAGTCATGATAGCTGTATGGGACCTACATCCAGAAAAGGCACCAAGCCCAAATGGCTTCCCCATCTCTTTCTACCATACCTTCTGGCATATAATAAAGAAGGACTTGTTAAAAATGATAATATATGTCATCAAAAAGAAAAAGGTGGGAGGTTTCAAAAATTCCACCTTTCTTTCCCTCATTCCAAAAGACCCCCGCCCCTCTTCTCTCAATATATTCTGTCCCATTTAGCTTTGCAATGCTTCCTACAAAATCATCTCTAAAATCTTAGATGGAAGACTCAAACCGCTCCTTCACTCCCTTATCTCTGAAAGTCAATGAGGCTTCATCCCAAACCGTCAAATTGTTGACAACATCATTCTTGTCCAAGAGGCCCTCCACTCAAGCATTTCCCATAATGAACAAGGCTTCATCTTAAAAATGGACATGGCCAATACTTTTGATAGATTCAACCTTTCCTACCTCTCTGTTTTCCTCAATAGATTTGGCTTCTCTGATGACTTTATAGATACTATCAAGGTCTGCACCAATGGCCCATGGATTTCCCCTCTTGTAAATGGTAGACCATGTGACTATTATAAGAGCTCGAGAGGGCTCAGACAAGGCTGCCTCTTGTCTCCTTTCCTCTACATTCTAATGGTTGAATCATTAACTAGAAAGCTGGAGCATAGCCATAAAAACTCCCCCTTGACAGGCCTGACTATAAGAAGGGGCACCAAAAGCATCAACAATTCCTTGTTTGCAGACGACACCCTTCTCATGGGGATAACATCCTGTATAGAAGCAATAATATTTAAATATGTTTTGGAAAATTTCATGGATATCTCGGGAGGGTTGATTAACAATGGAAAAAGTTGTTTACATGGCTGGAATACCCTCCAAGAACACTTCAAAGAATTTCACAAATTCTGGAAATCCATTTTCAAACAAATTAGAGCCACTTTCAATATCTCAGGTTGCCTATCACCAAGAATAATTTAAAGACCAAGATTTGGAATAATTATGTCGAAAAATTGAAAAGAAAAATCCAAGCTTGGGGGATGATATGGCTAAACCAAGCGGGAAGAATCACTCTCATCAAATCACTCCTTTAAACGATGCCCCTATATCAGTTTTCTCTAATAGAAACTCCTGCAAGAATTCATAAACAAATTGAAATCATTATTAGAGGCTTCTTATGGCAGGGAGAAAAATCTAAAACAAAAAAAATTCAACCTTGTCAATTGGACCCAAGTCACTGCCCACTACAAAAATGGAGGCCTATCCATTCGAACCCCTGGAATAATGAATTTGAACCTAGGAACTAAGATCGCTTGGAGGTTTCTTATAGGAGAAAGATGCTGGTGGAAAGTTTCCTTAGAAGCAAAATATCTCAATGCTCCAAGGATATCTTTTTTGGAAAGGAGCCCCCCCATAAGACCTTGCTCACAAATCTGGAAGCTCATTTCCAAAAAAAATTTGGTGGTAAAGGAAAATATCTCCACAAGGCCAGGAAATGGAAAACAATTCAACTTATGGACTGATAACATCATAGGAAACCCTCCCTTGGGCAACATCCCAGATATTCACGACCTAAATATTTGGATGACAATGGAAGGTTACACAAAATTGGGGAACATCTCCAAATGGGAGGAAGATGGAACCTGGAAGCAGTGGGACAGACCCATCTTGCCCATGAAACTCATGGACCAGTGGAACTCCACGATCTATCGACTTATGGGAGCTTCCCCTTTAGTTAAAAATATCCAAGATGCCCATTTTTTGGTCTCTATAGGTGGCGACTACACAAACAAGTCTGGATACGTCACAATACAAGAAAAACAAAGGTAGAAAGATTAGTAGTATTGGAAGTGTGCTTGGAAAGTTGAAACTCTCCCAAAAATCATGATATTTTTATGGATCCTCATCCATAGAAAATATCTGATAGCAGAAAATCTGAAACAAAAGAGAGTAATCCATGGGAATTCTCAATGTCCCCTTTGCTTGCAGTAGGAAGAAACTATTCAACATCTCTTTTTAGACTTCTCATTCACTAGAGAATGCTGGGAGAAAAAAATATCTCCAATTGAAGAAAACTTGAACTATAATATCCCTCTCAACCAATTTTTAAGAAAATGGAGGAGCAGTTATCCCTATTCTTTAAAAAGCAAAGTCACATTGCAAAGGTTCCAGTCCAACATTCCCTCCTTCCTCTGCTAGCAAATTTGGCTTGCCAGGAATGGGAAGGTGTTTAAAAACAAAAATCCAATAGTGGACATAGTGACATCAAAGGCACAAGGTCCAATCACATAGTTTCTTTTAGCGAAAGGGATCTATGGAATTGACATGAATCAATTGCAGAATGAAGAAAAAAATTGAATCAACTTTGCCCTCAACAAGATTACGATCCAACAGATGACAAAAATCATAAAGGTGCAGCCAAACTGGAAAGTTAGAAAGGAGGAAGAATAATTTAAAAATTGGATTAGATCTCTCAACAAGCCTTGTCTTTTCTTCGACAGAGCTTCGAAAATGAATCCAGGCAAAGCTGGAGCTCGTGGAGTAATAATTCACAGAGACAAGTCCAGTCCTATTCAATTCAATTGGGGTATGGGAACAATGTCCAAAAATAGAGCGAGAGGATATGGTCTCTTTCTAGGCATAAATTTTTTAAAAGACAGAGATATCCACAACCCAATAATTTTTGGGGATTCCTTAATAATCATTCACGCAACAGTAAGTGGCAGCAAACCAAAAAATGTTGCTCTCTGTCAAATTTTGAGTATAGTGAAACAATATGCAAAGTTGGTTGGTGGGATTGAATATTATCATATACTAAGAAACAACAACAAACAGAATGACTTCCAGGAAAATGAGGGAGTCAACAGAGAAATCAGACAGGCCAAAATTGATGGAATAATCACAACCACCCCCATCCCATGAAGGCTCACCCCATTCCTTTCTCCATCATGGATTTCTTCCCTCTCAAAGGATAGAATATTTGCTGACCTAGTCTGATTAGAATATTTGCAGACCTGTTCTGATTAGAATATTTGCAGACTTGGTTTGATTCGAATATATGAGCACACCTGCAATAAAATCCATGATAATTAGAAGAGGATATCTCTCAATCCACTTAGGATCCTCTGCAACTCTATCCAACGTACTCTCCCTCAAAAATGTATCCTCCAACCCGTGAACTTACAGTGCAACATCGTTCCCCTCATTTCAAATATGCCCCTCAGATCTCTAATTCATCCACCAACGCTCTCTATTTCTACCCTCAGGAAGTCTATTCTCTCTCATGCTTGGTGCATTCTTTTGTTGCTCGATCCCACATTTCCTATTCTCTTAGGAAAAATCCCTTTCTGACTTGAATCACCTATCATGCTCTAGTGTTTTTTCAACCCTCTGCCCCCGATCTGGGCAGTCGACCTTTTATATCCCTCCCATATTCCTCATCATTGTTTCTGTCCCTCCTCTGCCAACATTTGATCCCCTTCTCTTCCTACAACTACACACCACAAAAATCTCTCCATTCCTCCCTCCCCAAGTTCATCCATGCATTCCCCACAATCTCCTGAAACCTCAGCTGCCATATTAAAAGTAGCACCCTTCGTGTCTCTAATCAAAGGCAACAATTCCTCAAACTTCTCTCAACATATGAACATGGATTCCTCTGATGAAAAGATCCGCCCCTGTGCCTTTTGAAAATCACACAAAGTGGTAATAGAATAGTTTAAGAACCAGATGATCTAGAACAAGGCACAAACCAAAGAATAAATTTCCTTCCTTCAATAACAATGGTCTACATGAAGCACCAACCTGATGGATGTGAAAAACCATTGTACCCACCTTGAAGGGACCATCAACTATTTGCAAGAAATTCTCACCAAAAAGTCTGAGCATGGCTCCAACTCTATGGATCAAGGAAGCGACCATAGGGAGAGTAAAAATACAATCAAAAAGTGAAACTACTCCTCTTTTTGGTCCTCTAGCCTTGTTTACTGTTTATTATGTGTTAATTTAGTTTATCATGAAAACAAAATGTATCATATTTCTTAATCAGTTTGTCAGACACTCTAGTCTAAATTCAATAGCCTCCACATCAGAAAGGCATGTAAGAAGTAGCAGTAGCTGCAACATTATAGAAGTTAATCACTCCCAACTGTTAAATCTATTTTGTAAGCTGAGAGGAGTCTACATGTAATGAGGAAGTCCCTCTTCCTCCCCTTTTCAGATAAATATATCATAACCGATCTTGTATGAAAAAAAATAATAATTAAATTTATATATTAATAAAAATTGAGTTTTAAAATACTTCTACATTTATGTTAAATTCCACCACTATATTTTTATATTGAGGCTTGTTTACACTACAATTATACTCTATTTTCAAAATAGCATAGTAACCAATATTATCTCCCTTGAAAGATTAGTGAGGGTTTGTAGAAACAGGAAGTAGGGAGGAAGCAAAGAAAAGATCTTATTTAAATTGACTCAGATTTAATGTAAGGTGGGTGCCTTATTGAAGGTTTATTTCTATAGAAGCTTGTTTATTTCTATAGAAGCTAGAAAAACAGTTTGGACTTGAATCTCTTCTTGTAAGTTTCAAGTAGATGGTCTATGAGTGATATTTGATAATAAGATTATAGAATTTCTTATTCTAATTTTTTTATATATATCAATTATTATAAATTATTTAATTTATATGACAAAAATGATATAAATTTTATATATTAATAACAATAAAAATTAAATTTATATATTAATAAAAATTGAGTTGTAAAATACTTCTACATTTATGTTAAATGCCACCATTATCTATTTAGACCCACCCTTGTTTACACTACAATTATACTCTCTTTTCAAAATAGCATATTATTTCTCTTGAAATATTAGTGAGTCATCTATAGTCATTCCTAAGCTTTAGATTTACCTTGATTACATCTCAGTTACTGACAAATCCAATTCTATAAACTCAAAATTTGTTAACGTTGTGAAGGATGCATGTGCTAATCAGGGCTAAACATGCACCACATTAAACCTAATAGTCTATCAATTTAAAGTTCTCAGTAATATAATTTACAAGTTACAACCATTGATGAATGTATATTCGATCAATTTACAGTGTTGAGTAGTATAATTTACAAGTTACAACCATTGATGAATGTATTAAGTCAAGAAGAAAGCTTAAATGATCAAAATATGTTTCACTATATCAGTGAATATTTAAATCATGGAATATATAGATATGATATAGCTATGATATGTAAAGAAAAACATATTGTAATGCTTATACCGGTTATAATATATTTTCTCTTGTTGTAAAATTAATTTACCCTTCCGTATATTAAAAAATTATTTCAATATTTTATTAAATTTGAGAAAATCCTCCTAAAATTTAAATATTGTTCTAAATATAGAAATTATTATATAATTTTAACAAATTTATATAAATTCAACAACAAAACTTCAAAAAAGTTGATTTAAGTAATTCAATAAAAAAAAAAAAATTCTATATAAATTTGCATCTCCTATTCTTAATTCTTAAAATATTTGCAATCCTAATTCAAGGAGCACCGACTACAAGTTGTTCCATAATTTGTTTCTATTAAATATTTAAACTCTTATGCACTTTTCACGATTGATAGTTTCTTGCATAATTCATTGAAAATAAAGAAATCATGGTGTGTAACACTCATAAACCCCAATATAGACCCGTAGCCACCAATAATATAATGCCTTATCATTGTGCCGCTTCTTTCATGCTTTGTAAGTGCAACACCACTGAGGGTGAGTCACCACGCACTTATCGAGAATTGGGATCCTAAGGTCCGCCTGCGAAAAGAAATATTCCAGATCCGATCGACAGAAAGGAGAAGGAGGAAACACATCCATACACTACAAGACTTTTTCCTAGACAAAAGAATGAAAATACAAAATTTCAAACCGTGGTAGTATTTGTAGCATCATCAAGGTTAGGAGGGGGGGGGGGGGTGCTAAAGAGGGAAAGTCAGTTATTATTGGTATGAGGAAACATATTTATGTTGTTGTCTTGCTGCTTCCAGGTATCAAGGTATCAATGACCAGTTTCTGGGAGCAGATGCTCAAATGGATTGATTGATTCGACTGGATCGATAATATTATTCTATTCGCCCATAACTTCCTTCTAGCTCTCGTGCATCCCCGAATTCCCAAACAAAATTATACCACATTGAGTATTACCTGGAGGACAAAGAAAATAAGAGGGCCTGGTAAACCAACCTTGCAGTTGCTTCAGCTTTACTATGAAATTCTGAATATTTGAGAACCTGTAACCCCAATAACTATAAAGTACTTGGTATTTTAATTGTAGTATATTTATGGGTTATAATTAATTTTATTTTAAATATCAATAAGCTGAACAACTAGACAAATCAAGATTTGGTTGACAGTTAACACAATGAGATCTAATGGTGGAAGAACTCCCAATCATCTAACAATGGATCTGATGGTCAACAATAGTACACAGTGGCAACTAGGAGAGTTAATTTCAAAGAAGAACGCTTTACAACGTAATTATGGAGTATAGATACTTTTATTTTTTCAATAAAGTTGATCATCTTCAGATAGTATTTTAGTTTCTTTTATCTTCTATTTTTTTATTGATTTATAATCTCTATTTACTTTAAATTTAATAATATTTTTAATATTATCATTATTCTTAATAGTGATGTAGTAGTTTATTCCTTAATTCCTTAATGAAGGCCTGACATCTTTATGTCAACTTATATTGATCTATACATTGTTTTCAATGGAGTTTGAAAAAATCTTCAAAATCCTCTTGTCTTTCATTTTATGTATCTTATTTTTGTACATAGGTATCTAGCCATAGGTATGTTTGCAATGGAGAAAATGCTCCCTTAAAAATATAAGATATGATGTATTTTATAAGTCATAAAATACGTTTACACATGTTTTGCATTTGTCCATTATTAACTTCAACCATATAGAAATACAAAATTGACAAAAGGAGTTTCTTATCCCAATAAACAAAAGTTGGTTGATTTGACACTATTTTTAAATCTATAATAAACTTTTACTTATAGATAATAGATAATGAATATTCTAGATTGTGTGTGTTTCAATATTTTGTTCTAGAATTTGTTCTTTTACAATATAAAAGTGAGTTGTAATTGAGTAAAATCCTTTTATCATCCAAGTTGTAGTGCTTATATAGTCTATCAATCTCACTCCTATCACTACAAGGAAAAGACCCTCTAGCGGAGTTTATAAAGGAGGTTTTTAGTGTTATAAAATTGACCAAAATTGTAAAAAAAAACATTTGCTACAAAATTCGTTTATGGTTACAGAGGTTTTGGCAGAGCTTTTAACGAAAATTCAACACAACTAAAAAAAATGGGCGGCCAGAGGTTATTACGGATGTTTTTTTTCATCGGTGCGCTACTCTAGCTTTAACGCATCGGTGCGTACATGTAGAAGGTGACCCGGGGTGGTTGAAGGAGAATGCACCGGGCTGTTAAGGTATAAAACCGCACCGAGCGTAGTGTTGAGTCTCAAAAGTGTTCTCCATATTCATGCATATTTTCATTATGTCATAACCATTTAGCTCTTATTTCATAGCCATTTGACCTAAAACCCTACATCAAGTAACCATTTTCATAAATATATGGGTTAGGATCCTTGTTTTCCACAGTTATTTATTTTATGTATTTTAAGTGAATTTATGATTAGAAACTAGAAAATTAACATAGTTTCATATATCTATATATGTGTTATGAGTCTTGTGACATGTGTAGGTCAAAATGAGACTTCTAGAAGACCCTTATGTGGCACTCTAAGGCCAAATTCGAATTTGGTTGGAGAAGATTATGGGATCAAGAGGATATGTGTCTCACTTCCTTGTTGTATTGAAACTCTAAGAGGATATGTGTCTCATCTCTTAGTTGTGTTGAAACTCTAGAAAGGCAAGTGTCTTATCATTTCCTATTTTGATTGTAACTCTAGAGATGGAGGGAGAGATTCATGGACTCCCATTAATGAGATGACTCCTCATATTTTGTATAAATAGGAGAAGCTTTCTCCTATCATAGGTAATGAGGAAGTAATGAGGAAGTAATGAAAAAGTAGTAGAGAAGTCTTTTGTAACAAAGTTCAAGATGGAATGGGATGTAGATTTGTGAGTTCTTTTTAATAGAAAAATTCAGTTCTTTGATGCTGTTTTGATTACTAAATTCAAAGTGAGACTTCCTGGAGTATTAGCAGAGGGCCTGCTATCGAGGAGGATTTCCCATGTTTTCTAGATAAGTTGCTTTCAGTCTGTTTTGTCATATTTCCTTACTTAGATTGCTTTTGAAATCATAGCTTTTAGCATAATTTTCATGTTTGGCTTAGGGCATTTGCATATCTTTTGACTAATGACATGGAATCAATATTGTTCTGCTGCTAATTTAATTTTCTTAGTTTTTGTTTAATTCCAGTACTGCTTTGTTTATTTCAGTCTTGTACATTTGCTTCAGTAGTTAGATTTAGATATATTAAATTGCTCATGTCATTTTCAGTTACCTCCGAAAGCCACAGCTGGACTGATGGTGAGGGATTGAAGTATGAGTGTAGTTTGATATTAGTTTACTTTCTGCAAGTTAGATATATTAAATTGCTCATGTCATTTTCAGTTACCTCCGAAAGCCACAGCTGGACTGATGGTGAAGGATTGAAGTATGAGTGTGTAGTTTGATATTAGTTTACTTTCTGCAAGTTAGATATATTAAATTTCTCATGTCATTTTCAGTTACCTCCGAAAGCCACAGCTGGACTGATGGTGAGGGATTGAAGTATGAGTGTGTAGTTTGATATTAGTTTCTTTTTCTGCAAATTAGATATCGGATTGCTCAAGTTGTTTATGGTTACCTCCGAAAGCCATAGCTGGACTAATGGTGAGGGATCAGAATATAAGTTGATGTAATTTGATTTAGATTTACTTTGTTGCAATTCTTGGATTTCTTTAAGCATAGTTTCTTTTGTGTTTAGACAGCAACAAGGATAGTTTGGTTTTCATGCTCAATAGTTCATTGTTTGATTTATTAGGCTAGCAACACATTTTCATTTCCTTTCAAGTTTTGTCATTGTATGTTTCAAATTCCTTTTTAAGTTTGAAGTTGGTAAATCATTATAAAGGACATCATTGCCTTGAACATTCATAACCATACTTGTCTTTTAGAATTTCATAAAAATTCAAAAACGACAAAAAGTAAGAGATAGGTTATCTTGCACATATAGTGCGCCACACTTCGTCAGCTTACGAATCCCTGGTTGATAATTTATGTTAGCAATTTAGGACACACTAAATTGACCAAACATTTTAGCGCCGTTGCCGGGGAAGTGTAACTAGGTAGCCTTATTTCTTACATCTAAAAAAAATTAATAATTCTTGAGTATGCTCTCCTCCTGCACTTTGTGTGATCTGGAGGATCAGAAAAAGAATTGTTATGTAAAAAAAAAAAATTAATAATTCTTGAGTATGCTCTCCTCCTGCACTTTGTGTGATCTAGAGGATCAGAAAAAGAATTGTTATGTGAAAAAGAAAAAAAAGGAGAAAAAATAAACTTCATCATTTCAATTGATTTAATAAAAAAAAAAAAAAAAAAAAGTTTCCAATACATTGTTTTGTTTAATGAAATATATATGTGTATTTTTAAATTTTTGAAAATATAACATACATAATTTTATTAACAAATCAATTAAAAAAAAAAAAAATCTCATGGAAATAAGACCCACGCATACGCATGAGGCCATTCTTTGGCTTGGCTTTACGCATATATGCAGACCTTCAATCCACACAAAGACCCATGCACTGCAATTTAAAAAAAAAAAAGGAACTTTCTCTTTTTCATATTCGTTTTTCCTCAAACAACAGTTATTAGAAATCATTTAAAAAAAATAATTGCACACAATGAATGTATATCACATGAAGAAATTGTTGATGAGGAAAAGATTGCAAATTGTTGATGAGAAGAAGATTGCAATTTGCTGATGAAGAGAAGATTACAAATTCAATTGTAGGGACATACAATGGAAGTGTATCATATGAAGAAATTGATGATGAAGAGAAGATTTCAGACTGTTGATGAAGAGAAGATTGTAGATTCCATTGCAAGTAATTGGAATGAGGAAGATCAATCTGAACTTCTCTGTGAGATACAAGCCATTACACTTCAAAACCAGCAAAATAAAAACAAATCAAACCACAAGTAATTGCCAGAAAACGAAATGCGTCATTGTCAAAAAAACCCTATTTTAAAATGAATTTTCTGAGCAAACCAGGACGAATTAGAAAAAAATAAAACATGAGTTTTTTCGGGAACGGGGTGAATTAGGTAATCTCATAAGAACTTTCTGAAATTCACAGCCATTTGGGAGAAATTTAGGGTTCTTCGGAGCACTAATTTGCAGTGTGCGTGAGAGAAAAATGTTTTTTTTTATGAAAATAGTCACGGTTTTATAAAATTCAATTTTGAGAAATAATCAAGGAACTGATTTCCTTAATTGAGGGAAAATGTGGTAGAATTCATGTGTGGTGGCACATGATAAATGACAAATGGATCATTTGAGGCAAGCACATTATCACATGTGCATCAAATGCAAGTTGTATAAATTGAAAAGGACTCTGCCTTCATCTCCTTCATAGTTAGGAATTTGACTTTAGAAATTTCAAGCTTTTTATTTTTATTTTGCATGAAAGATGCATTGGCATGACTTTGTTTCAAAAATATTCATAAGGACAATTATTTCATCCATGCTTTATTTCATTTAAAAATAAAAATAAAAAATTCAAAAAAAATAAAAAAACAATTGAATCGATGAAATGAATAAGTTATTTGCTCACTTTTATGAAGGTATTGATTAATTTTGGACTGATGATGAAAGATGAATGACTAACTTTTTATTCAAGATTTTTAGTAGCTGAAAAACCTCATTGTTCAAATCAGCCTAACTTTTTCATACAAAATCAGATTTTGATGATTTAAGTATCATTGGAAAGGTCTTAATAAGATATACACAGTGAGAAATCCATCATTAGAGTTTGAAAAGGTAAATAATGAAATAAATTGCTGAAAAGAAGTAACATTCAACTTGAGGCACTAATTCCAAAACATGTATAAATTCTTTTGATTTTTCCTTTGAAGAACTTGTTTCATTAATACAAATTCTTAGTTTTGTATGTAAATATCATAACTAGAGAGATTGATCACCTCTCTCCTTTGATAATCTTACATTCCATTGCAGAAGAAGTATTAGTTTTTTTTGCAGGTTCCAGGAAGAAGGACAAATGACTACAAGAGAATGGTGTCTCTCTAAGAGACCAATTTGTTTCATAAGAGGATGATCAGCAACAAAGAGGAAATATGCTGATGCAAAATCAGATCCAAACACTTGAAAAACTTTCAGATACCATTGTCTCCATCACATCCATACCTCATAATAAACCATTCACCTCATTTCATTTCATATTTTCCATTTACATTCACATCCACTTTCCATTTCCTTTTGTCCATTCATAACCCACAAATAAAAGCAAGAGGCTCATTCACATGCTTATTGCTCATTGCCATTTCTACTCTCCATTGCCATCTTCCATTTTCATTTTCCATTTCTTGTCATTTTCATTCCGCAAATAAGCCCTGCTTCAATGCAAATTATTGAGTCCATAGTCCTTTGAGTCTAAGTTCTTTGTAAAAACACTTTGAGGCTTGCATGCCTTAATGGCAAGTTCTCATGCTGACAAACAATGGGAATACATTAATGTCCCTTGTTCGTCAGATCTTCTAGGTGACTCGACATCGGCAAAATCATTCGTACCTAGCAAGATGTGTTTGGGCATCTTGACTCTCATTGTCATCAATGGTGAGAGTTCTCGTGTTGACTAGTGGCATCCATTAATGGCCACTAAGTCAACAATTTCCCACTATGTTCGACATCAGAACATCTTTTCACATAGTAGGAATTGTGCCAATGAGTTTTGAAGACATGAAGACTATTATTTTCAGCATTTTGGAGCAGATTCAGCAAGTTTTAGTAGAAGCAATAAAAAATCATCTCATCTCTTTATCCATGACTCCTCTTGTTCAGCCACTTGAAAAAGAATATGATCAGAATTTTGCAGCCACCACACATACACAACTCATCCACATTTAAGGTAAGTGAAGGTATGTTGTTTTCTAATTTTTAGTCATGTAATTCATTAGAATACTAAAATTGTAACTTTGGAAAAATTCCTCACTCCCTTTTCCACATTGTCATATCTTTAGTTGGGGGGGAAGGGACATCATTTCATATCCACATGTCATACACTATCACACATTTTCATTTCATTTCCACCCACATATACTTCCCAACCAACTATTCTTGCAACATGATCCAAAAGATTATATGCCTTGCAAATGATCAATTCATTGAAGAAGAAATTGATTCTAAATGTTTTCATCAACTTTGATGCAACAAATAAAATAAAGCATTGTTACACAAGAACCAATGCTTAAAAAAAGAAAAAAAAGAAAAAAAAATGGTTGTCACACAAGAACCAACCAATGAAAAAAAAAAAAAAAACAAGAAGAAGAAGAAGAAGAAGAAGTTGCAATCAAATGTATTATACTTTTCCAAAAAGGAAAAATCAAGAAGCAAAGTTTGGAATGAATCTATATGAGTCAAAACTCATAAAAGATCAACTCATGGACAAATGAATCATTGCAATGGTTGCATGAGGACATGCAACAACTTCAGTTGGGAGGTATGTTGAGTCTCAAAAATGTTCTCCATATTCATACATATTTTCATTATGTCATAACCATTTAGCTCTTATTTCATAGCCATTTGACCTAAAACCCTACATCAAGTAACCATTTTCATAAATATATGGGTTAGGATCCTTGTTTTCCAAAGTTATTTATTTTATGTATTTTAGTGAATTTATGATTAGAAACTAGAAAATTAACATAGTTTCATATATCTATATATGTGTTATGAGTTTTGTGACATGTGTAGGTCAAAAGGAGACTTCTAGAAGACCCTTATGTGGCACTCTAAGGCCAAATTCGAATTTGGTTGGAAAAGATTATGGGATCAAGAGGATATGTGTCTCACTTCCTTGTTGTATTGAAACTCTAAGAGGATATGTGTCTCATCTCTTAGTTGTGTTGAAACTCTAGAAAGACAAGTGTCTTATCATTTCCTATTTTGATTGTAACTCTAGAGATGGAGGGAGAGATTCATGGACTCCCATTAATGAGATGACTCCTCATATTTTGTATAAATAGGAGAGGCTTTCTCCTATCATAGGTAATGAGGAAGTAATGAAAAAGTAGTAGAGAAGTATTTTGTAACAAAGTTCAAGATGGAATGGGATGTAGATTTGTGAGTTCTTTTTAATAGAGAAATTCAGTTCTTTGATGTTGTTTTGATTACAACTTTAAGGAGCTGAAGGACTTCACCAAATTGGTAGCAGAGGGCCCCTGCTATCCAAGGAGGCTTTTACATGTTTTCTAGATAAGTTGCTTTCAATTCTGTTTTGTCATTTTCCTTACTTAGATTGCTTTTTGAAATCATAGCTTTTAGCATAATTTTTCATGGCAGCCCGGGCATTTGCATATCTTTTGACTAATGACATGGAATCAATATTGTTCTGCTGCTAATTTATTTTTCTTAGTTTTTGTTTAATTCCAGTACTGCTTTGTTTATTTCAGTCTTACACATTTGTTTCAGTAGTTAGATTTAGATATATTAAGCTGCTCATGTCATTTTCAGTTACCTCTGAAAGCCACAGCTGGACTGATGGTGAGGGATTGAAGTATAGTCTGAAATAGTTTGTTAGTTTACTTTACGCAAGTTAAGATATATTAATTGCTGTATCGACATTTTGATTAATAAGCCATTGGGCCGATGGTGAAGATTGATATAGTGTCTTAGTTGATATTGATTTCTTTTTGCCAAATTGAATATAGATTATTAAGTTGTTTGATTTTATAAAAGCACTTGTTTGAACTAATGTGAAGATCTGAATATAAGTTGATGTAATTTGATTTAGATTTACTTGTTACAATTCTTGATTTCTTTAAACTTTAGTTTCTTTGTATTTTGACGGCCCGACCAAGGATAGTTTGGTTTTCATGATCAATAGTTCACTGTTTGTTTGACTACAATAGTGATGCAATTTCATTTTCTTTGAAGAATTAATTTTGTCATTGTGTGTTTTAAAATTCTTTTGAAGTTTGGAAAATCATTATAAGGACATCATTGTCTTGAATATTTGTCTCCATACTTGTCTTTTAGAATTTCATAAAAATCCAAAAACGACAAAAAGTAAGAGATAGGTTATCTTGCACATATAGTGCGCCACACTTCGTCAGCTTACGAATCCCTGGTTGATAATTTATGTTAGCAATTTAGGACACTAAATTGACCAAACACGTAGTATTGGTGATACAACGCCTGAGGGCCATTCTAATTGGTCTTGGGATTTGTGCGGTGCCCATAAATCATCTCGCCTTGGTCGTGAACTTATAAAGCTTATCGGTGCAGTATCACACAAATGCCCAGAATTATGGTGGTAGCCGGTATTGATGCGGTGCCCATAGGTGAAATACAATGCATCGGTGCTTATAGGCTATAATGCCGGTGCACAATATTACACAAACTTGCAAGAGATTTATAATTGGTATTGGTATTAATGTGGGTACTTATAGAGTGTATTATGATAACTTAGGTGTGTATAGAGCATAAATGCTGCTTAAGTGTGTAATCTTTTACTCCTTGTATACCAATATTTTTAATTAGTTTGGTATTTTGCGGTGCCATAGGTTGTAAAAGTACCTTGTGCTTCAAAATACAAACGCATAATTATAATACAGGTATTGACCTTGTATTTCATTTTGTATTTTTTAGAAACATCGACCTGTGACAGTGCAATTATTGTGATTGTTTTAAATTCATTATTCATCAAAAGTCGACACATCTTATAAAAATATTCATATTAATTAAATTTTTATTAATGCATTTGAATGTGATGTTTGGATTAATTTGTTATATCATATCATAATTATTGTGATTTTTAAAAATTCATTATTCATAAAAATTCGACACATATATATCTTATAAAAATATTCATATGAATTAAATTTTTATTAGTGCATTTGAGAACGAAAATGGAAAACGCAATAGAATAGAGTTAAAACATATATATATATATATATATAAGGCAGTCTTTGTCATACAAAATGGTAAAATTATTGGTATCCCTTTGTCTTTTAATTGGGACACTATATCCATTACATTAAACAAAATGTCTGATTTCACATACATATTTCAAAAAATACAACACCTTGCTTTGATATCCAAACATAGTAATCATCATTCTTCGCTTGAACTGTTGTCACTGCTAGAGCTACTTCCATGACTTGGGTTATTTTAGGGATGTTTTGTTCACGGTGTTGATTGTTTTCTTCTTCTTCACCGTCCATCTACAAACATAAAAATAAACTGAAATGAGTGTATATACATTGGTGAGAATAATGAAAATTGCAGTATTAAATAATATACATCAATGTAAATCGAAAAGAAAAATGACGTACCATGGCAACAATTGACTTATAAAGTACACACATTCTTTCAAAACCATGTACCATGTCATCTTTCAAAATTTCATCTGTTGGCGCAATTCCATACTTTGTTTCCTGCAAGTTTTATACCCCAGAACAAATCATATATTTAATATAAAATATTTTTTTGTTCTATTAATTATAGACAGAGCTAAGTAAAACAAGATCGATAGATGCTTACAAATTCCACAATTAATTTATGATATGCCAACATATACTCACAACCCATATTTAACCCAATTTCGATCAATTCGTTTGATGGTTCTTCTTTGTATGTTAGCACCTGTTTGAAGACAGTCAATGATGATTTTTGTAAAACAACTTAAAAAAAACAAAAATGAAATCTAGTTAAGTTGTTATAAGGAAGTAACAATTACTCACAAACTTAGATATCAACCCTTTTCTCCCTTGCCGTCCTGTTTTATGTGCTGAATGGGTTCCATTTTCTTTTATTTTCTGCAAGAAAATTCTTGAAATTTAATATTTAATGCTAAATTGTTTATTTATTGTACCTAATGATCGAAAAATTCAATGATTACATATTACATTTGAAACGCGTTGTTGTTGATACGGCTCCTCATGCGATGCAATTTTGTCCATTTATTTGATCATCTCCTTGTACACCTTTTTGGACATTTCTACTGGCATATTTCTGATATCAACTCATTCATCTTTTGAGATTTTCATAATCTTCCTGAAAAATGTAACATGACAATAATTTATTTATTTATTTATTTTTATATTGATATATGTAAAGTAAATATAACAAAAGTGATATTTATAAATAATTCTAGACAAAAATTTAAAGGAATATTACTTTTTCATTCCTTCTTTTTTGTTATTGTACATTTTTGCTATTAAAAGTATGACATGCCTCATTGACCAATTCTTTGGAAACTCTTCCTGTAGTTTAGATAAATTTTGGTTCTTGGAATCATTGGATTGATTTTTGTATTGTAAGTGGAAAGAACGTCTATACCTTCATTCCATTAGATCCCTCAAACTTTTCTAAAATTTTTTCCCCCTTTCGTTAACCTCCAACACCACTCCAGATGAGCTAAGGAGCAATTCATTTTCATTTGCATGTTCTATTTTTTTTCTTTTCTTAGAACAACATTCCTTTTCTGAGTTGTTGGTCCCTGTAGAGCATTAAACAGATGTGAATTAATAAACTGTTTGACACATGTTATCTAATAATTTTAAGTATATTATTAATGATGATTAAAAAAAGAAACTCATATTGGATCGATAGTATTTTTTCATTCACCTCATTCATCCTTTTGCAATTTTTCCATCAATTTTTTATGCTTTTCTAGTCCTAGATCAGAAATAATATTATCGAGCTTCTTCATTTTGTGGCTTTGCATGATACACAGTAAATAATACATATTAATTAAACTTACATATAGTTCAAAAATAATATTTTTTATAAATAATTTACGAAGAAGTTGTCTTTTTTGCTTTTCTTGATGTGTTATCAGTATTTTTGTTACTTGATCTCTTGTCAGTCATTTCTTTATCAATCTGAAACCTGTACCATATCATTCATTAATATATCTATAAATAAACTGTCAACTTTTCAGGTAAAATATAAATCTCAAGAAACCAGTGCGCCTTTCATGATCTACGCATCGTCGTCAGTGCGTGGGGGTATTAAAAACACAACGAAAAAATAGTATAATAGACCATACGGTGCATGGGGGTATTATAAATGCACCACACAAACAGTGTAATAGACCGTATGGTGCTATCTCGTAACATGGAGCACTAGTGCCCTATTTCAGATATGGCGCACTAATTTAAAAAAAAAAATTTCAATTTTTTTATTACACAGTACTTGCATGGGGTGTTGTAACCTTGCGCTAGGTTACACAAGGTGCATTGATAAAAAAAATCCATTTTTTCCAAAAATTCACGTAATGGCCGAATGGATTGGGATCCGACTATGCAAGTTGTCCCGTGGGTTGGATGTCAATCTAAAATGAAAAGTTCTAATTCTGAATTCACAAAAGCAGGGAGAAGAAAGGGAAAAAAAATAAAATGAAGGGTTTAGGGTAAAAATGGATAAAACTGCAGAAAAAGTAAACAAATTGCAGAAAAAGTACAAAAAATAATCAAATTTAATCACGATATGGTTTGAAATTCTATGATACAGGGTTTGAATCACCAGAGGTTTGGTTTCTGATTTTCTGAATACTTCTATTCGAACGTATTTCACTGCTCCACAGTGCTCTCGTGCTCTCTTGGTCCAGGTATGTCTCCTGCAAATCTCTGGTTGAGAATTTTAGCAAAAATAGTGGAATAATGAAAAGTGTTTAGTATTTAAAGAATTATTTTATGAAATTAGATTTTCGAAAATATTTTGCCGCCCATTTTTCAATTTGCCACTTTTTTTTCACTTAAAGAAAATAGAGTTGCGCTTTTTTATTTGCATTTATTCGTCACCGGTGCATCACTTAATAACACCGCACCGGTCTGTCCTTTTGTAACACCGACACCGGTGCATAGTAACTAAAATGCACTGGTGCGGTTATATGTATAATAGCATCGTTTTGCGGTTAAGGCACTCACTTTTAGGTGTGTACACCAAAATTTAGTGAACTCCAACCATAGAAATTGAGAATTAAAATTTTGTTTATTCTTGAGAATTAGAATTAGAATTAGAATTGAGAATTGGAATTAGATAAATTCTTGATGGAAATAACTATTCTTCCAATGCATTTTGTTTATTGCAGGAGGTCCCCACTGATTATGTGGAGAGAATGCAATGTGGGGCATGTGAAGATGCAATACTAATGGCCCAAGTGGGAAATTGTGGCATGTGAACCTGTGCTATACTAAAACGTGAGCAGTTTTAACAAATGGTTGGGAAATTTTTGTTTCTGAGAAGTTTATTGAAGTTGGAGATATTTTAGTTTTTAGACATGTTGGAAATGTACATTTTTCTGCAAAAATATTTGGGCCATTTCTTTTCAAAACTACACCTCTTCTTCTTTCAGAAAAATAAACTTGAACCTTTCCATAACCTGCAACAAGAAAATGTGCCCCATGATTTGCTTGCTCATTTGTAAGTTCATCCTCCATCTTGGCATCCAATTTCCTCTTTTCTCCTTTTTTCTTTCTATCTTGATCATAACAAAATTTACACAATCTATGTTTTACGAGAAACTGACCTTGAATGTTTTGGGAGCAATGACAATGAGTCCTTCATTCTGCATTTGTTAGAAGAATAAGACCGATTTTCGACTAGAAGATGCATTTATTACATGTGGAGGCAATGGTTTCCCATAGAAAATGAGTATAAGGTTGAGCAGAGGAGAGACATTGTGAAATGGGCTATTACATTAGCTTTTCCAATGGGAAACCAATTTGCAGGTGGAAATATGGTAGCTGCAGGTATCTATGCTTTCCTTCCCATATAAATGGCCACTGGATTTCCATTTATAATACAAGCAGACTTTTTACTGGTTTCATCCACAGGACCACAACTCAGACAAGTTAGAGATGGCATTCAGGTTCAATTGAAAGCCGAAGATGTAATTTTATGCGACGTCAGCTTTGCCGGTAAAATTTTATGTAAGCCAATCGAAGTTCGGAAAATACTCTCAATGGATTTTAAACACATTCTGGAGAATCTTTCCCTTCATGGGACCTACCAGCCTGATCAACAACGTCAATTGATCTTTCTCTATTGTCCTTAAGGGAATGAGAATCCTTCCCTTCATGTTGCCTCTTAGCTTTATTGACTGCCTCGATTGATCTTTCTCCAACATCAACTCTGCTCTCCATTTCTCCATCATGGGACCTCTTAACCCTATCTCCGACCTCAACCGAATTCTCTCTGCCAGTCTCAACCTGTACTCCTTTTCTCCTTATGTACTCTGTCAATCTTTGTAGCCGTTTTCATCCCTGTAAGTGTCTTTGTTCGTCTTTCTGTTTGAATCACTCATTTTCTCTGCTTTAAACTTCTCAGCCAAAATTCAAAATCTCATCTTTTCAAACCCTCATCTCCTCAGAAAAATTGTTTCCCACGATTCGAACCCTCCGCTGCTCCAATACTGCACTTTATAGAATAACCTTGTTCCGGTGCGTGGGGTTTTATAGGTGCACCGATGTGGTTTGTAAGATCGAGGTTTATGTTTTGGCGCGGTGTTTTATGACACACCGGTGCGGAAGAATTGTGAAGCACTGGTGCGTCTGAGTACTAAGACGCACCGGTGTGTGTTATGATGATAAGTGCACCGGGCAATATAAAGTTCTTTTTTTGGTATGTAAGATCATAATAAAATAATGATAATTCTAAAGTACATTAATTTATTTGCATTATTTTTATAACTTTATTATGTTACAAAAATTCATATTATTCTAGATTTATTATTTTACAATTATTTACAAATTTACAAATTTAAATATTTTAATAAAAACATTTCACATTAATACAATTAAAATTTTCACATAAATAAAATTAAAATTTTACAAATATTTAACATACAATTAGAATTAGAATTAGAATTAGAATTAGAATTACAATTTTACAATTTCACATACAATTACGATTAGAATTAGAATTAGAATTTTAATTTTACATACAATTACATTTACAATTAAAATTTTACAATTACAATCAATATTTCACAGTAATACAATTAAAATTTTACAAATATTTTACATACAATTAGAATTAGAATTGGAATTACATTTACATTTACATTTACAATTACAATTACAATTTTACAAATAGTTTACATACAATTACAAATACAATTACAATTAAAATTTTACAATTTATCATTATATATACAATTACAATTAAAATTACAATTACAATCATTTCACAATAAATTAAATATTACAATTACAATTAAAATTTTACATTAAATATTTTACATACAATTACAGTTAAAATTAAAATTACAAATACAAATACAATTTTACAATTTTACATACAATTAAAATTTAAATTTCAATTACAATCACGACATAATATTTAATAAATATCATGGTTATTTAATATTAAATTAATTAATAAACGTCACGATCATGATAACCATCGTACAAACATCATATTCGACTAAAAAACACATTCAAACATCAAATTAAAATTATATATTAACATCATCACAACACAAACATCAAATATAAATCTCATGTCAAATAACTCATGCTATCACATACACATCTATCTACAAACTGCACATTAAATGAACATATCTAACATGACCTAAAAATATACACATCATGAGGATCACCAACATGTAAATTAAGTATAACTGCAACATGAACATAAAATACATGGACCATATATATATATATATATATATATATATATATATATATATAACTGAATAATGTTAAAAATATACAACTATAATATAAATTTCATGGATCAGTTGGTGGTAGTACAACATCAATAGCAATACTAGTGGAGGCCTGCTCAGTCAATGGTGCAACCTCGATGGTCGATGGTCTAGCCTACTCATGATCATGACTAGTACTGATGGATGCTGCAGGCTGCTGACTGGATGTTGTCAATGGTCCAACCTCATCTCCATGAGGACTGCTAGATGCTAGTGGAGCCTCATGCTCATCTAGCACGGGACAAGGTGAACGATCATGATATGATAAGTTGTTGCTCGCGGACTGTCCATCATGTGCTACAGCTTGACCATGCCTATAATGTGAAACAATCCTCCTCAGTTGTGTAACAGCTGTCATAGCTCCTACGACATGCTGCATCAGGTTGTACATGTCACGCAACATGCTTCTCCACATCTGTAATAGCCTATCATCGACCTATATGTCTCTGTAATTAGCGGGCCTGATGCTCGCCTCAACAATCAATGCACTGAGTTTGTCGCCCAACTCCATATTGTATCTAGTATCAGGTCGACTGTGCCTAGCAAAAGGCGGTACCAGCGCACTAGCAGGAGCATGTCTCTCTACACCGGCCTCCTGATCATCCTCAGCATCTGGCATGCCCTGATCGTCATCAAGATCCACACCTGGATCATGTGGTGGTGCCGACATCTCCTTGCCATCAAAAGAGCCAATGTCTACTAAATATATACAAGTACACAACAATAATTAGAAATTTTCATTACACAATTTAATAAAAACAAGTTAAAGAACATGTTAGAATAAATATAAATAAAACAGTAATATTACCTCTATCATCTGGCGGCTCATCATCTGTGAAGAGGATGTTGGCACACCCTCGCCAATCCAATCCAGCGTAAGGATAGGGGACCATAATGAAGGGATGCAACTCGCCAAAACTGGCTAGTAAGTCTAGTGTATCATGCGATATCCTGGCTGGAAACATAGTCTCTCCCCTCTTGGGCATCACCTGCCCCCACATGTGCATGCGTGCCTCCAGCATTGGCCTACGAGGCTGCCGAAAAAAATTAGGCATCATCTTTGGAAACCTCTAAAAAAATAAACCAAAAAGCTCTAAAGCAAAAGGGAAGTTGACCCTCCCTTATGCATGAGCACGACATCTATCTAAGGTTGTACAGAACTGCCAAAAAAAAATGGCAGACCACCTGACAAGTCGTGGCTCTTGTACTAGAGAATAAACATAATATAGAAGTGATCAACTAATGCATTGCCCGTCATTGGTGTTGTGTGAAATGGTGGAAATGAGAAGTGAGAGGCACTGCACATCCTCACTACCACATGCACCAATACGTAACTGACCTACATCAACCTAAAACTCTGTAGGAGAAAGTACTGATGCTCCAATGTATCTCTGGGAGTAAACTAATTGACTCCCTACTACACAACCAGCTAGAACCTCTAGGAACAAGGGAAAATCCACCCCTCTCCTTGATAGCCCCATAATGAAATATATATCCTCCTCAGTGGGTGTGTACCGTTGGTCAAGACCAACCTGGAAAGCCTGTCGGTGGGCATTCCACCTGCGGATAAGATGTCTCAAAAACACACTACGGTCCTTTAGAGAAGTAGCCTCCTCATAGAACTTGAGGAGGCATACCTGCCTTAGGAGCCCCTAGGTATCTACTGTAATAGGGCGAGGGTACGCATCTCTCTCCCTCTCTCGTGCCTCCCACAGATGAACCATGTCATACTACTCTGCATGTTGTTGCCATTGTTCCTCCTCTTCCCTCTGAATCATTCACATATTAAATATTTTTTCTTATTAAATAATACATGTATTTAGGAATATACATATATAGTTTTTTTTGGAAAAAAAAACAGACCAGTCGATGCGCCACAAAAATAGTCATGCATCGGTTTCGGTGCAACGTTTGTTTGTAGCACACCGAAGGCTATGCCCCAGATGAAATACAATGCAGTGTATGCGGTGCACCTGAAACTTTTTAAAGCATCGTTGACTATATATGGTGTCAAAAGAGTGGTGAAATGACTAAAATATATGCCCCAGCGCGTATAGTTGTGTCAGCGCATTGACTTCCTGAAAAATTACATATTCAACAGTGTGATATTTTACCAGGCCGCACCGTTGACCCTGTCGGAATGTCGAATGCGGTGCGCTAACATACATCGGGGCAGATTTTTCATCAATGCACCACGCTGCTATTCCCATGGTGAACGGTGCAACTCGCTAAATGATCGCAACACACTTTTTTTTTTAAATTTTAAAATAACGCAGGGCGCCTTTCAGTACCGCCCCAGACATGGTGCAGATATCGTTAGCACCGGTTGTAGAGCGGCCTATAAATTTTACAGGCATTACCGCTTACCAGTGCAAGCCGAATGGCTCATGCGCATTGCGCGACAATTTTTTTTTTTCTTTTAAATGGTTAATTTTAAGGTTATTTGAAATTCTAATCTACTAAAAAGCTTAATTATGGAAAAACAAGAAAAATACCTGTACATTTCACCATTGAGGAGGCATATTGGCTATAGAATTTGCAAAAGAAAATTTTCCCACCGTCTTGCAAAATTCAAGCTGGAGATTGGTGGGAAATGCACAACAGCAATGGGTGCAATGGGTGCAATGGGAGCACCGATGTCAGGGCAGCTCAAACAAGGATAAATTGTACTAGTGCTTGAGAGCTTTGGAGCACTAAGAAAAGTGAAAAATGTGGTTTTTTGGCCGTAATTTTTTATTTATTTAACCATGTTCCAGTGCGCGAGGTTTTATAGGCACACCGGTGCAGTTTCTCAAGACCGCACCAAGCGGTTTCAGTTTTGGCGCGGTGTTTTATGATGCACTGGCACGGTTTCTTAACATGGAACTGGGCGATTTCTATTTTGGTGCAGTGTTTTATGATGCACCGGGGCAGAATAGTTGTGAAGCACTAGTGTCTGGAAAGTTAGAGAAGATAAAATTTGATGAATTGAGTGACATGTTAGCCCAACATGATAAAACCTTTGGGAAGAAGAAACAGATTGGAGAAGATGTCTTCTTCACTGAAGCCAGCTCAAGTAACTCCTCAGCTAATAGTTCAAGAAATCGAGGAAGAGGAAATTTCAATCAAAATCAAGTAGCCCAAGGTCATGGTCACAGTCAAAGAAGAGGAAATAATTTCAACAGAGGCTACAATTCAGGTAGGAGATTTTTTCAAGGAAGATTTTTTCAAGGAAGAGGCAACACTCAAAGCATAGGATATAATCAAGGCAGAGGACAAAGTCCAGGCAGAGGAAAAAGTCAGAAAAGAGGCCAAAGTAAAAGCAGAGTACAGTATCAAGGCAGAGGACAAAGTCAGAAAAGAGGCCAAAGTAGAAGCGGAGTACAGTATCGAGGCAGAGGACAGTCTCAAGGCAGAGGAAGAGATTTCAGTCAAATTGTTTGTAGGAGATGTAACAAAGTTGGCCATTATGCAGAAGATTGTAGAACTTCTATTGAGAAAATTCCCAAGTTTCATCCAAACTCTGCACAGTTTGCAAATGATGAAGATGATCCTGATGGTTCAGAATATGTCTTCACCAACACATAATCAACAAATTTACAGGTTTCAAGCTTACTTAGAAGTGATTATGAAGATGCATGGATTATGGATACAGGCACAACTCAACACATGACTTTTCGACGGGATTTTTTTTGGAGCTTCCAACAATGCCATCTGAATTCAATATATCTTGCTGATAAAACAAAACATACCCCTTCAGGCAAAGGTGTAGTTAAAGTTTTTTTACCAGGCATTGGAGAAAGAATGATTTCAAATGTATGGTATGTCCCAACATTCAAGCAAAATTTGTTATCTTTAGTCATGATTTGACAAGCAGGACATATGGTGATTATGGAAGATGGCTTAGTTAAAATTAACTTAGTCAAACAGAACATGAAAACAGTTTTGACAAGTTATGAAGATGGAAAACTGTTAAGGATGAAAGGGACAATTATTCCAAGAAATTCTGACTTTGCAGGAGCAGCAAGTATAGACATTTCAATGATCAGATTGTGGCATGTAATATATGGCCATCTCAACTTCTAAAGTCTCTCTTAGTTACAAAAACAGGGAATGGTTAAAGGAATTCCAACATTCAAAAGGGGAAATGCAAAGTGTGAATCTTGCATTTTTGGAAAACAACATCGAGATAATTTTCCTACAAGTTCATGGTGTGCAAACAGGAATTTGCAGTTGGTTCATAGTGATATTTGTGGATCCTTACCAACTTCGCTCGGAGGATGCAGATATTTATTACTCTTTATTGATGATTTTAGCAGGATGACTTGGGTATCTTTTTTGAAGCAAAATTCAGAAGCATTTGAAAAGTTCAAAAATTTTCTTCAGCTTATTGAAAATGAAGTAAAGGAGAAGATTGACACTCTTAGAACTGAAAATGGCGAAGAATTCACTTCAAATGAATTCAAAATGTATTGCATGGATAATGGCATAAAATGACATCTTACCAATGTCTACACTCCACATCAAAATAGAGTAGTAGAAAGAATGAATTGTACCTTGTTAGGAATGGCGCGATCTATGTTAACTTTCAAAAAGTTAAGTCCTTGATATTGGACCGAAGAAATTCATACCACTGTCTACTTAAGAAACAGATCTCCCACTGCTTCTTTAGATGGAATCACACCTTATGAAGCATGGTTTGGCTTCAAACCTCGGGTTAAACATCTCAGAGTTTTTGGATCCGTATGTTATGCCTTAGTTCAGAAGGAAAAATGAACTAAGCTTGACTCACAAAGCTTGAAGTGCACAATGATTGGGTATTCTGATGAGAAGAAAGGGTATCGACTTTTGTCGAATGGAAAATTTATTGTAAGAAGAGATGTGATTTTTGATGAAAATGAGAGTAAGAGTGCTGAAGAAGTTGAAACTCTTCTTCAAAAGTTAGAAACAAAAAGTGATAAAAGAAAGGAATTCTAAAAAGTCAACCAAATTCAAAAAATTGGTAGAACTTGAGTTTCCTTCATCTGAAAATGATTCATCCAGTCCGTCTTCTTCACCAGCACCATCTGGGTCTTCTAGCAGTTCATCCAACTCTCCTAGCAACAATAATTCTTCTGACAATGACTCTCTTCCCTCGGAACCTGCGGTTGATCAAAAAACATCAGTTTATATCAACCCTCTTTACAATGATGGTGATTTTTCACAATCTCAAACCAGTGAACATCAATTACCAAAATTGGCAGTTCAACTTTTGAAAGATGTAAGACCTAATGAAAATAATAAAATAGGAACAAGGGGATCACAAAGAAACAAAGGAAATTTTTCCTTGATAGCAAATGATTTTACTGAACCTTATACTTATCAAGAGGCAATAAAACATAAAGAATGGCAACAGGCTATGGTTGATGAATATCAGGAAGTTCAAGACAATAACATTTGGAAACTTTTTGATTGCCCTGAGAATGTTAAACCCATCGGATGCAAATGGGTTTACCGAATTAAGTACAAGAAAAATGGTGAAATTGACAAGTATAAAGCAAGAATTGTTGCTAAAGGTTTTACGCAGCAGGAAGGGACAGATTATGAGGAAACGTTTGCTCCTACAGCTAAATGGAACACCATCCGACTCACACTTGCCTTAGCAGCTCAACAAGGATGGAAAGTTCATCAAATGGATGTAAAAAGTGCTTTCCTCAACAGTGATTTACAGGAAGAAGTGTACATGACACAACCACCAGGTTTTGAAATTGAAGGACAGGAACATAAAGTCTACAAACTGATAAGGGCTTTATATGGGTTAAAACAAGCTCCCCGAGCTTGGTATGCTAAAATTGATGAATACCTTCGGAAAGTTGGTTTTCAACAAAGTGAGTCTAATGACACCTTGTATGTATGCCAACAAGGTAAAAATATGGTGATTCTGGTTATGTATGTAGATGATTTGATTATCACTGGAAACAATGATGATCACATTGCACAAGTGAAAAAGGAGTTACATGCATGTTTTAAGATGAAAGATTTGGGACTACTTCACTACTATCTTGGAGTTGAAGTATTCCAACGTCTACATCATATCTTCATTTCACAGAGTAAGTATGCAGCAACAATTCTTCAACAGTTTGGAATGCAGGATTGCAAGCCTATTCTTACCCCTATGGAACGAAACTTGAAACTTTCAAAATTTGAAGGGGGGGAAATGGCGGATAGCACTACTTATCGACGGTTGATTGGTAGCCTGATTTATCTGACAACTACTCGACCAGATCTTTCTTATGTATTCAATATTATTTCTCGCTTTATGCAGGAACCATGAGACAGCCACTGGAATGCAGCTAAAAGAGTTCTTTGTTATATCCAAGGAACAAAATATTTTGGTCTTCTTTACAAAAATACTAAAAATTTTGTACTTGGTGGATTTTCAGATGCCGACTTTGCTAGCAGTATTGATGATAGGGCATCAACCTCAGGTTATTTAATGAATATGGGGTCAGCTGCAGTTTCCTGGAGTTGCAAGAAGCAAGCTACAGTGGCCACTTCTTTAGTAGAAGCAGAGTACATTTCAACATGGGAAGCAACATGTGAGATTGTTTGGTTGCATAGAGTTTTACAGGACTTGAGTATTCCTCCAGCAGAAGCTACTTTGTTATTCATCGATAAACAGTCAACAATAAAGCTTGCCAAGAATATAGTTTTTCATTCAAATAAAAAGCATGCGGACAAAAAGTATCATCATATCAGATCACTCATTACAGAGGATGTCATCAAGCCGATTTATTGTCCTTCAGAAGATCAGACCTCCGATATCTTCACCAAACCTCTTGGCAGAATAAAATTTACTAAGTTCAGGGATGAACTTGGTATATGTTGTAATGTATCTTTGGATCATAGGGGGTAATGTTAGATGATCCAAATATAATAATGTAAATTTAGGATAAAAATATTTAATAAATATTAGAGACACTTAGAAATAGAATATTGTTAGCAAAGATAAGACTCTAGAATTGAGTCGTATCTTAGGCTCTAAAATAGGAATAAAGTTAGTAGATTGGATAGAAGATCATTTATTGTAAATGGACACTTTTTATTTTTTCAACTGGTCCATAACTAAATTAAGTTAGGACATATAGCTTATAAATAGGTTAGTTTCCTAATTGCAAATTAGTGGAAGTTTACGTTTGTAAACTCATGCAATTTTTTATGTAATTTCTTTTCCAATATCAATAAAATTAAGTGTCTAAGGACACTTCTGTAACTTTTTTTTTTTTTAAAGACCAAGTACATAGCTCCACTGGGCACAACATTAGAAGTTGGGCCATTTGGTGGATATTAAATTTCAAAGTTCTCAAAAATATTTTGAAAATTTGCTTTGTTTTTAAGAGTTTTTTTTTATAGAATGTATAGTAGATTTTAATGTAGAATTGTAATTAAGAGAATCGATAGAAAATAAAAAAACTTATTATGGATGGTAGATTTCAATGTAAAATTGTAATTACGAGAACCCACAGAGGATTAAAAAAAACTTATTATAGACATATTTGAATAGTGAAACACTGTTCATGGATGTACTAAAATAGCTAAATCTTTGAAAATGTTGAATGAAAAATGTAAAAGATTTGATCTTTATTACCACCTATTTTTAATAAAAAATAATAACCATTTCATTAAAAATATATATTATATTTTCTAATTTTTATATATTTGTTATTTTTAAATTAAATTAAATTATTATTTATTATTATTCTTAAATCTTCACTTTCCGTTGGATTATTATTTAGAATTTGTCCTAATATAATTTTTTAAATATTATTTAGTAATTATTATATATTAAAATCAAATAATATTATTGTTAATTTTTATTTTGGAATTGGACTAAATCTTTATTTTCTATTTTTAGATTAGTATTATATTTTATTAAATATCAATTTTCAAAAAAATTTCTATTAAATCACATGAGAATGAACTTTATCAACTAATTCGGAACCAACAAATGTAGTTCATCAATTTTTTGAATTTTATATATTTATTAATTTTAAATTTTAATTAATTTTTTTAATAATAATAGTTATTATTTTTAAATTATAAATAAATAGAATATTCATTTAAAAAATACAACATTTCAAAATTATACCAAAATTCAAAACCTATTAATACTAAAACAATGTTTTTTCATTTAATTGAAAATGTATATTTTAAATAAATAAAATATTAATTTAAAAATTATAACATTTCAAAACTACACCAAAATTCAAGCCTATAAACTCTAAATAATATTTTAAATTTAATAGTTTATAATATTTTTAATTTTACTTAAAAAAAATTAAGTAATGAATAATGTTTTTATTAGACATTCATGGTTAGATCTCTTCTTATTTTTTCTTTTTCTTTTTTTTTTTGGGTCTGGAGTAGCTTTTAGGGGTACATAGCCTGGTCCTGGATTGAACCATAAAAAATTAATTTGAAAATTACAATATTTCTAAACTATACTAAAATGGAAGCTTATAAACCTTTAATAATTTTTTTTAATTTAATTAAAAAATTAAGTAATGAATAATGTTTTTACTAGACATTTACGCTTGGATTTTTTTTATTTAATTTTTTTTAGGCTTAGAGAAATTTTGAACAATACATAGTTTAGTTTTGAAAAAGATTTAACTAGATCCTGTAAAACCAGACCTCCCCACCTAAAAATTAATACACAGATTTAAGATCTCGGGTTGATCCATCGCTTTTAAATCTCTATATTACTTCACTTATCGCTATATCAATATGTCTGCAATAGAAGATGGTAGCAAGGAATCTCATGGGAAAATGGTTTTTCATAGGGAATTTTTTCAACGTTCATTTTTTTGTGGTTAAAACTATAAAGATAGTCGAAATGTTAAATTGGCTATAGTTTTCTGGTTTTTAAATTCCAACAGTGGAAGGGAGTATAGGGCATTTTGTTAACGTTCAATTTTTTGTGGTTAAAAATATAAAAATAATCAAACTGTTAAATTGGCTATAGTTGTTTGATTTTCAAATTCTGACAATGGAAGGGAGTAACATATAGCTTGAGAGATTAAGCCTGATCAGGGAAGCTTCCCCCATGGAAACCTAGGGTTTTGAAAACCTTGCAACGACACTCGTCAGGGTGCCTCCCTGCCCTAACGGTGGCTTCACGAACATCATGCAGCAAAGCACCTCCTACTGACTCTGCCACAATCAATGCCAGTCCCAATGGGAGGGGAGAGCACCACTCCCCCTCCTGGCAACTCTGACGCTATCAATAAGGATTCACAATCCTAGATCCCATCCTCTGACTCTGCAGGAACGTAGACGAAACCAATCGCAATGAAAAATGACAAAACTATGGAGCATCTAGTGAATACGGAGCAACATAAGGCATCCTCAGCCACTTGTCTTCCAATTGTGGCAGAACGTCCAAAGATTTACCTTCCAAGCCATCGTATCAATTCTCAGATTCAGTACATGAAAGATCATACACTTATCGGCAATTTTGTAGGATTCTGGCCTATAGAGAAAGCCCTCCAAGGTTGGATTGCCTCCAAATGGAAACCAAAGGGACATGTCACCCTTCAGTTATGGCCAAAAGGTTTCTTTAATGCTATCTTCAACTGTATTGAAGACATAAACCGTATCTTGGATGGAGGCCCCTACTTCTTCAAGTTTGCAGGGTTGTATCTCAGGGATTGGGTAGAAAGATTCAACCCAGATAAAGAAGACTTCAACTGGGCACCTGTATGGATCAAAATGTATTCTCTACCTCTAGAATATTAGGATGAGGAATCCTTAAAGGACATTGGAAATGGACTAGGAGAGTTCATAAAAGTTGCAAAAGAAACCAAACTCAGAAGATACACTTCATACACAAGAATCTGTGTCTATATGCATCTTTCCACGTCTCTCAAGGATTCTGTAAGTCCCTATCATCATGATTTTGAATGGGTACAAACCATAGACTATGATAATTTCCCATTTTGCTGTAGAAAATGCCATGAACGTGGCCATATTTTTCGAGATTGTTCATTAAATTAGCCACCCAAACCTACTGCTACACCTGAAAAAACTGATGTCGAGGGCTTTACCAAAGTCCCCAATCTTAAAAATCACAACAAGAAAACTGCCTCCACTCCCAAAGTTTCACCCAAAGCAACCCCTACCCCTCTCACCAGCAATAGTTTTGATATCCTAGCCAAACAACCTCTCTCAGAAGGAGAATCCTTGCACCAAGCTGCTAAGAAAACCAAACCCACCACTTCTGAGCCAACTGTTGATCCCCTGAACAATCCTCCTCCCCCCAAATCACAACCGGGCTCTCAGGGCTTCATTCCAAAACTCAGCAATGACTCAGATCTAGTAATCTGACATCCCAATCAAATGGAGATAGATGACCAATCTCAATTGACCTCCCTCAAAGTAGGATCTATGACAGAAGGAATCCAACCCATTCATATGGATGATGAACCTGAAAGCATCGATCTAAGAGATATGGATATTCTAGGTCTGGAGCAAGCGTTCAAGCAAAAAGAGTATGAAAAAATACCTGAAAGACATATTGGAAGCCTAGAAGTGATACTTTTTCGAGCACAACAACAAATATCACTAGGCATACAACCAGGAAGTCACTGGGATGGAAAAAAGATATTCAAAGAAACAAAAAAATAGGGTGAAGATAATCTCTACAAAGAACGATCATTGTAGGGGAAATTCATGTTGAATCTGGGAGATATCCCAAGTTGACCAAGTACAACAGGCCGATATCCAATAGTTCTCAATGAAACTCACTTCATGGAACATTCGAGGGCTCAAAAGCCCCGCAAAGCGCCAAATGATCAAAAACATGATTCAGCAAGAAAGACCCTCTATTTTCTCTATGCAGGAAACTAAGTGCAATAGTCACACCCTTAGCTCCAATACTTCTAAGGTATGGTTTGGTTGCAGCACAGTAGCAGTAGATGCATCAAGTGCCTCTAGAGGCCTTGCAATTGCATGGGATCTCAAAATCATCTCACTCTTTGAATTTCATGCTTCACACAATCTAATACAAGCATCCTTCCACTTGATCGGATCCAACATCCATGGACACCTCTCCAATGTATACTTCCCTCAAGATCCGCTTCACAAAATTCCCCTGATTGATAGCATGGAAATCCTCAACGCTACCAGACGTCATCCACTCTAGATTGTTGGGGGAGACTTCAGTATGATTACCAAGCTAGAATAAAAAATGGGAGGCAGAGCCAAACTTGACATGTACAGTCACCATTTTAAGGAATTTATTCAAAGAAACTGGTTAATCGACCTTCCTTTTGTCAATCGTATGCACACATTTAACAACAAACGCATAGGCTTCCAGCAAATGGCCTCAAAGCTTGATCGCTTTCTAATATTGGATAACACCATACACTTGGGGGGAGACATACACTCATCCATTCTCCCCCTAACTGGCTCTGACCACTGGCCCATCCTCTTGCAATGGCTACAACCTGGTGCTACCACTAGATGCCCTTTCCGATTTGAATCCTTCTGGCTAACTCACCTAGATTTTAAAGGCATGGTCATTAACAGTTGGAGTAGCTTCATACCACCTATAGGATCCAAAATGTATCAATTTCAACAAAAACTCAAAAATATCAAGAACAAGCTCAAGCAATGGAACCACTTCATCTTCGAGAACATCTTTCATCATCAGAAGGTTTTGGAAAAACTAATGTCTGAACTTCAGCAACACATTATCATTGAAGAAAGATCAAAATATTTAGCTTCCCAGGAACAAAGTCTCCTCACCAAACAGGACGAGAGAAGATTGCAAGAAGAAATTCTCTAGAAGAAGAAATCAAGAATCCGATGGCTAAAGGAAAGGGAGAATAATACAAAATTCTTTCATCGCTCAACCATTCAAAGACGTATGCATAACCGTATTGCATAGCTCCACAATCGGCAAGGGGAAAGGTTAGAGGAACATGAGGATATAGAGAAGGAACTTCTCCGACCCTTCAAACATATTTTACAAGAGCCCCAAGGTAGCAGAAAGCAAGCTATCAACAAGGTTACACAACACATCCCCAAGATTATCAATGAAGAACATAACAGGATGCTCCTCCGACCTGTCTCCCTCTAGGAAGTTGATCAAGCAATGGCTCAACTCAAATATGGAAAAGCTCCAGGTTCGGATGGTTTCACTTCCAACTTCTTTCATCACTTCTGGGATCTCATCAAATTGGAAGTATGGGACTTAGTTGAGGAATCTATAGAAATGCACTAGATCCTCCCTTCTCTCAATGCTACTTTTCTAGCCCTCATCCAGAAAGAGGAACATTCTATCACCCCTAACAAGTACATGCTAATTGCATTATGCAATGTTATTTACAAGGTGATTTCCAAGGTCATAGCCAATAGGCTTAAACCCCTGCTTCCTCTGCTCATCTCGCCGGAACAAACACGTTATGTTCAAGGAAGATAGATCTTGGATGGGATCATCCTCACTCATGAAGTCATTCAGTCCTTGAAACACACCAAGAAGGTAGTTATGCTATTAAAAATTGCTTTACAAATCTTTTGACAAATTAAGTTGGGAATACATTAATCAAATGCTCATTTCCTTTGGATTCTGCCTCTCCTAGAATAGATGGATCATGAACCTCATATCCTCCCCCTTCTACTCTATCCTCATCAATGGAGTCCCCCCTCCCCCCTTCATTCCCTCCTGAGGTATTCGCCAAGGTGATCCTCTCTCCCCTTTCCTCTTTGTCCTTATGGCAGAAGGTCTAGGATGTCTTATTCAAAATGCGGTCCATAATCATACCCTTCGTGTCATATCTATACACGATTCCCAGCCTATCACCCATCAACAGTTTTTTGACAACAATATGTTGTTCGGTCATCCTTCCATTCAAGAAGCTCATACTTTCAAATCTCTGCTAGACATATTCTTAGATGCCTTAGGTACCTCCATTAAAGCCAACAAATCTCAGATTTTCTTCTTCAATACTCCAGCTACAACCCAATGCAATATTGCCAGGATCCTCGGATTCTCCATAGCCTCTCTGCCTGTTAAATACATTGGAGTGCCATTAATTGATTCTGTGATTAGGCACTCTAGTCGACCTGTCCTAATAAAAGCAGTCTTGCAATCCATGCCTTTCTATCTCTTCTCTGTTCTAGCAGTGCCAAAATGGTTGCTCAAGAAAATCAAGAACTTGTAGCGCAATTTCCTTTGGGGCATGTCTGGAAAAAATAGAAAATGGGCTCTAGTAAAGTGGTCAACAGTCTGCACTCAAAAAAAGGATGGGGGTCTAGGCCTGAGAGATCCACATCACAAAAATGCAGTTATGGGTGACCGCATTTGGTGGAAATGGCTATCCACACCACACACTCCATCGGCACGCCTATGGACTGCCAAATATGCAAACAACAGGCCACCTAATGATCTTATCAGACTTGTCACAGTGGATGCAGACTCTTTTATTTCGAATGTTGTCAAATAACATAGATCCCTCATTTAAGAGCACAGCTTCTGGGAAGTCAGAGATGGAGGTACCACCTGTTTCTGGGAAGACTCTTGGCAACAAATGCGCAAATTGAAAGCTCTCATCCAATGGCATCATTGGCACGTGGATCTCTATGATCAATTGGACAAAAAAGTCAAACATTTTTGGGAACCCACTTCCGTTCTGGGTTACCATCAATGGATACCAGCAACTCAATGGCATGGGAACTGGCCGGGGGAAACATCTAAGGAGATTGATAAAGAGCTCAACAGCCGAAAAATCAGATTCTCAGAGAAGGAAGATTTACTCAGATGGGGCTACACTCCACAAGGCACGTTCACCACCAAGGAAGTGTACAATTTGATGTATCCCACTCAAGAACCCAAAGATGAGATCTGGATCCAAATATGGAGACCCGACATCTGGCCCAAGGTCTCCACCTTCCTATGGCTTCTATGCAAAAAATGAATCCTTACCCGGGATAATGTTTTCAAAAGAGGATTCATAGGACCTTCAAGGTGCCCCAACTGTTTAACACATATAGAAAATATCCCTCATCTAATGGATACATGCACATTTACCAAAAAACTATGGGAAAAAATCATTTTTAGGTGCAGAAGATCGAGTCGTATAAAAGGTGATATCATCAGCACAATTCGAAACTGGCCCTCTAAACCTTATAATAGCAAGTTATTAAATACTCTCTGGACTCTTCTCCCTGGCCTTCTACTATGGTCTGTCTGGAAGGAAAGGAACAAAAGAATATTTAAGGTTCAGATCACCCCTTTGGACACCATTTGGACTAATCTATGCATCAATCTCCAAGAAACGCTGGCTCTTTAACACTGGCATGAATCTGATATACCCACTCAAGCTCCGGAGAGTCTTATTTGGGAAAATTGGAATTTATCCATTCCAATCCTCCCTTTAAGTACCAACACTCCCTCCAATCATCTGAAGTCACCCATCACTTGGATTCCCCCTCCGGCAGGTCTGACCAAGTTGAATTTTGATGGCACATCCAAAGGAAATCTGGGAGCTACGAGATTTGGTGGAATTTTCCGTGATTCGGTTGGTACTCCCATTGAGGTCTTATTTGGATCCATAGGGTGGGACTCTAATAACTCAACTAAACTGGAAGGTATTTGGCAGGGTCTTTGTCTGGCTCAGGTGCACAACTACTTCCCTTTAGAAGTAGAAGTGGACTCTAAAATTCTCATTATTGCAACTAATAATATCCTCATGGGGACCTCTGCCTCAAAGGTTGCTAAAATTTTGTGTCTTGCTGCAATATTTGAGCATATAGAACATTAGCTCAAACATCACTGGGTTGTTTCCTTCAAGCATGTCAAACACTTGGGCAATAAGATCGTGGATTTTCTTGCAAATAAAGGAGTAGATTATGAACATACACTCTACTCATGTCCTCTTAATAATATCAATGATACCTCTCTTAAACAGGAATGCACTAAAATGGTGCACATGGAAGCAACACTCCTAGATGCGGGTGAATGAATCGGGCAGGTGGATGATGAGCCCAGCACGTGACACATGGCCTTGCCACAAGGTCACGCATGGGCTCAAGCCAGTGGCATTTATAACATTCAACTGGTCTCAACATTCAGTCATTAATATTCCCAAACATCAATTCTGCTACCACCTTCTCATAATGCCTCCGCGATGTATCAATCTGCCATTTCCCTCCAGCTGCATTTGCCCCTCTGCGGTCTCAGAGCCAAGCTCTCGAACACACACAGGGAGGCAGTGTAGCCTTTACTATTGCCTTATGCTTTCTCCTGGTCTCCATTTCACTCACATCCTTTATTGCAGCTTCAATTCGGCCCCTTGGTCTCAGAATCCTCAACCTACAGCTCCCTCTGCTCAGCCATCTCCACTCACCTGCATCTCTAATGACTCTGATGGCTCCAATATCCCTAGGTGGCACAGAATGTGTTGCCTCTGAGGCAGTGGGTGTGGTTAGGCATCTCGTCCTCCTCTATCCATCCGTTCCGAGTCTTCTTCGCTGCCTCATGATGATCATTTTTCCCACTATCTGACCACTCGCAGTGGTAGAGGCCGAGGCCACACCTCCTGGTCACCTCGCTCGGTCTCTCCTAACGGAAATTCGGCTCTGCGTCACACCACAAGCTATGGAAGAGGTCGGAGCCCACCTTCTCTGCTTTCGTAAACCCCTCATTTGGAGACACGACCTCTTCTTCCTAGGTAGAATTCTGCTCAATTCCACTATACCTATGCTTTGGACCATCCCCACCTCACCGCCACCATCACCATCAGCTTCAAGGAGGAGGCTTCCCTCGAAGTAGGCCAAAGCTCCAGGAAAAAGCAAAGAAAATCCACCATAAACTCTGCGGCTCTTCCACTCTCACGTAAGTCTGAAGCCCTACCAGTCAAATAGGGCGCCCACTCCTCCAGCAGCAAAGGAAATGGCAACAGTGGAAGTGGCAGCTCAGATTGGTCAGGAGAATATGGCTTCAAAGGAAATGCAAGCAGTGTTCACACTGCCACAACTCTAGAACCAACAGCTCATCAAACGACGCATACAGATGACTCCTCTGAAGACTACAGGCGCCTCATTGTGGAGGAACCACCACCTAAGCAAAATGACACCCAACATGGAGAGGTATTTTTTTACAGTGATGTTAATTTTCTTGGTCAAACTATCTTTCCTGAATATTTTCACAACACTTAGCTATTTTTTGTATGAAGCTGGTTTCCCCTCTATGGGCAACTGTATTATGACTGGTTTCCTCATCTGGGGCAGTCACCATTTTACTTTTTTGACATATAATGCCTCTAGAATTGGCTAGTTTAGAGATTCCAGAGGCCAGAATATCCTTGTACATTATGTTACATTAATAGAATTTAGTCCAACTTAGAAAAAAAAAAAGCATATAGCTTGAGAGGCGTGTGTACGGCCATAAGGAAAAAATCTTAACATATATCTTGAGAGGCATGTGTATGACCATAAGGAAAAGCGGTTGATTACAGGTTACAGGAACGTGTAAGTGCAAAGGCATACGAGAATGAATAGGTGTGTTCACTAATAAACTTATTCAGTTGATCAGAGGAGATTCTCTGGAAAAATATCGACCGATAGCTTTCTCAATTTTTTGACCGAGAGTTTTGTGGCACTAAAATCTCAACCAAGAACTTGTTTGGCTTTTTGTCGAGAGTTTGTAAAGCACTAAAATATTCCTATGTCAGTTCTCGTGGCAAGGAAAATCCTTTGATCATCGATTTTGAAGCTCTGGTGAAGGTTGGAGTGGGATGGTTGTATGTAGCGTACAACGCGCAGAAAAACATAGAGAACCATGTGTAGGAAGTGTGTGCACTTGAAATTTGATTCCCATGTGGCTGGAGGATTGAGGCCGAAGCAACAAGAATTGCTTCTTGAGTTATGTTATAATGGTCATTGTTACTATTAATGGGTTGGAAGTACTAGTTGGGTTCTTCGTTTATTAGTATTGGCTTTTGATGAGGCAGAAAACTACTTGTCGTTGAGGTACGCCTAGCATTAGCAAGGGTAGAATCGTCTGTGGGGGTAAGGATATATAGACCTTGCTGTCATTTTGGTGGGGATATGTCCTCGGAGATGTGTGAAATGATTATGATTACATGGTTATTTTTTGTGGCCATTTTCATTCTACATGCTATGATAAAAATGATCAACAAGACAAATGTTAAACCACGGGTGTAGACTCCCTCCTTAGGAACTTTCAACAGATTCTAAGTCTCTATCTTCACTGCATTATTCTAAATGGTATTATTTATGGAGAAAATGGATTGACTCCTTCATCATATCCAGACCATGCAAATATTTTTGGGTGCAGTTATGTTCTAGGTGGTGGCGTTGTCCAGGGTGTTGTTTTTGTTGTTGTTATCATGTATGAAAGCTAGACTGCGAGGGATAGACCAGTTTTTCCAGCGGAATATATGCACCACATTTTTTTTCTGGCATCCCATCAGACACTGGTGATTAGATTCTACAATGTATATATCCTGCTCCTTTTGTTTGACCTCAATATCCTGACAAAATCTCTTTAGTGTAAGGACTTTTAAATTCTTGTAGTCATTGGACAGTGGTTTTCTTATGACATAGTTGACATTTTGGGTTAGGTGTGGGTTATCTAGATTGTATGCTATGAGAGTGCCAACCCCTATTTATGGGAATTTTAAATTCTCTAACATTGTCCTATTTCGACCCTCAATTACCCCTCTTATCAAAATCAATTGGGTTGGTGGAATGCCCAACATCCTCTCGTTAGGCGTGTATGGCTGGAATTCCTAAATTCTAGCTATGAACATTCTTTATGTTGTCTCGACCTTCCATTTATATCCGACGACCTACCTTTAATGAGTACTCTTGTTTTTTGGTGATCCGCTGTACTTCTATTCACGTCACCTAGCATCTTTGATTTCTAGGCTACGTCAGCTCCAAGATGCCTATAGATGCTTGAGATAAACGACATTTTGTCTTCTGACACTTTAGCTCATGAAGCTTTGATTTTCGCCACAGTTGTTGCAGAGAATCGATGCCTAGAGGACCTGGATGTGGACGCGCGATTAATTGCTCACTCCATTGTTAAGCCTCCGGGATACGATGAGGGACTGAAAGATAATTGAGCAGCGGGTAAATTGCAAGAAGGAAATAAGGGGGTCTATCGTTGTGGTGGTGGTGGGAAGAACGCCTGTTACAAATTGGCCATGAAAGTGAACGAAGTGTCATTGGAATATGATGATTTATGGTGGAGGGTGGCCAAACTTCAGAAGAGGGCTTTAATCGGTTGTTGGATGTTCTCTGATGGTGGAGATGTGGACATGCTGGACTAGGTTAAGAAGTTATGGAATCCCATTTTGGGATACACTCCAAAGGTGAGCTTGCTATTAAAAAATTGGTTTAGCATTCACTTCATGCATGAAAGGGACTGTGAGAAGATTATCCAGAAGACATGGGTGCGAGGGAAGAGATTTATGCGATTATTACCTTGGTACCTAGGTTTTAACCCTATTATGGAGGCACCTAAAAGCGAGGTTGTATGGGTTAAACTGCCTGGCCTCCCTCTAGAATTTTTGACATTGAAGGCTTTAAGAGCCATTGGTAACTCCATTTCATGTACAAAATACATCGACCCTCGCATTCTCGGATCCAATGAAAAAATAATCACATGGATCCTGGTCAAAGTATGATTTTCGGGAGGACTACCTCGGGATGTTGATTTGGTCTGGGGACAAAGGAGGCACAGGCAGTGGGTTGATTACTAGGGCGTAACCTTCAGGTGTTTAATATGTCACCACACTGGGCATTTGAAAGGTAGTTGTCCATTGTGGTTCAGGAATGCCCCGTGTGGCAAAAAGAGTATGGATGGCTAGTGGAAAGACAAGTCAGCACTGGGTTCACATGATGGTCTACCATCTGGTAAGTCTCTTCTGCCATCCTCTGATAACGATATTTATGCTTCGGCTAGTGCTCTTAGTGATAAATCCTCTCCCCCAATCACTGAAGTTGCACTATCAAGTGACCCTAAGTATAATACCGAACAAACCATGGCTGAGGGTAATCCTCTACATAATCATTTGGAGGTGGCTCCTAGAAAAAAATATTCGTATGAATATGACTCCTTTGATGGACCTCTAGTTTCTATCGCACCTCTGATTATCTCTCCCTCCATGCCCCCCCTTGAATGGTCATCTCCGCAATCTCCTCAGAATAATGAACCACTAGATGTATCGAAATCACCCAAGAATATTGTGGGTAGTGATATTGACTCCCTCCTTGGCAATCCGAACTTAGACCTAGTTGCATTAACTGTTTTCGATAGGGCCCCTCAAGAACCCACCATTATCATATCCCCTATCTCTGGGAGTAACATTACTGTACATAAGACCTCCAAATTTGGGTCTAGGCACTTCCACGGTAGACTCAAAACCAAGTCTTTATTTAAGGATGACTTTCATGATTTAATGGATGTACCCATCTCTGCATCTGAAGATCTTAGGGCACTTAGAGCATGCGACCCTCACGGTGTGACCAAATGACCTATATCCTTTCTCTGAATATGAGGGGTATGGGCGACTCCTCCAAACAATTGTGCCTAAGAGAGCTGCTTAACGAAGCAGACCCTTTCATTTCTCTCTTTCAAAAAACATTGTGTAATAGATCAAAGGCTATCAGTACATTATTATCTATAAGGTCGGGATGACATGTGGCTGCCATTGACGTTGTGGGTAGAGCTGGGGGGCTACTTGCTATCTAGGACCCATCAATCGCAAAATTCTAGGCATACAAATTTTTTGGCAGCATTGTTCTGTCAGGTGGTGTTCGTGGTTGTTCATGTATTTTCCACATTATAAATTTATATGCGCCTTGTCAAAATCGATCCTCTTTCTGGGATCGATTGCACAATTATGGAATTCTAAATATCGGTAACCTTATAGTTATCAGTGATTTTAACTCCACCCTACATGTAAATGAATCTTGGGGGTGCAAATATTGACATGACCCACTGGCAGAACATATTGGTAGGATTTTTGATAAATTTCATTTAAAAGATATTCGACCCTTTCCTCTAGTTCCAACTTGGACAAACCGAAGAGTCAACGAGGATTATATTAGGAAAAGGCTCGACAGGGCTATGGTGGGGAGGCTCTGATTGGCTCATTGGGGAACTTGAAGTCATAAGTGATGGTATCAGACCTGTCGGACCATATGTCTATTATCCTTACTTCGCGCTCTGAGGGGAGGCGGTTTGGTGTCCCTGTCAAATTCAATTGTGCCTGGATGGATGATCCTGCATTTAATCACTTGGTTCTGGATTTTTGGAGTAAGAATGCTCTCTATGAGGGATTATATGGATGGGAAAAATTATCTGAAAAACTTCGAAGGCTCAAAATAATTACTAAGGAGTGGGAAATCAAGAAAAAGGAGGTTCTTAGAGTTGAATTAAAATACATATCGGTCAATTTGAACAAGATACATGGCGTTATGGTGCTCAATCCTCCTGACCAAGAGGTATACAACACGGTAGATAGTCTACAGAAGAGGAAGCTGGAAATTTTAAAGATCGAGGAGCTCACCTGGAAACTAAAGAGCAGAATACAGTGGTTAAAGGAGGGAGACTTAAACACTAAATTTTTCCATAAATGTGCCAATGAAAGGAAAAATAAAAACTCCATTTGGCATATTCAAAGGGCGGATGCGAGTAGAGCCATCACTACGGCTGAAATTTAGGAGGAGGCTTTCTCACATTTTTCAGCCTTTTACCAAGAAGATTAGTCCACGGACCATTGCAGTCAGACATGGGTCCTTGAACATATTCCAAGAATGTTTAATGTTGAGGCAACACATGCCTTGGAAAAGGAAATATCTAAGGAGGAAGCTGAAAATTTACTAAAATCATTTGCCCATGATAAATGCCCGGGACCAGATGGATGACTGACATAATTTTACATCCATTTCTTTGAAGTGATGGTTGAGGAGATCAAAGCTATGGTGGAATAGGCCTAGATACTGGGACACAATCCTGCAAACATGAATTCCACATTCTTGATGCTTATTCCTAAAACATCTGATCCCAGAGGATTCTCGTACTTCATACCTATTGCATTATGCAATATTATATATAAGATATCCTCAAAAATCATTGCTAACAAGATTAGGGAGATATTGTCAAAGAATATATCTATAGAACAATATGGGTTCCTTCAAGGCCTATCCATTCATGACGCCATTACAATTGCTCAGGAGGAAATGCACTCTATTCATGTGGGAAAAAGGAATCCCTCATCATGAAGATCGATCTACTCAAGGCATATGGTAGAGTGGATTGGTCATTCATTCAACTTGTATTGATGAATATTGGGTTGAGAATGGGCTGCATTAGATGGATCATGGCTTGTATAACGATGGTAAGATATGCAGTGATTATCAATGGAATTCCAACTAAATTTTTTGGCATTGGGCGAGGCTTAAGGTAGGGATGCGCTCTGTCCCCCCTTGTATTTATTCTCATCATGGATGGGTTTAGCAATCTCGTGAAAATGGCTAAACATGCGGGATTTATATCAGGGTTTTCCTTCTCTCCTACTGTAAGTATTACTCACTCCCTATTTGTTGACGATCTTCTTATATTTGGCTGGCTCATTAGGAACCATTGGTTTTACATACACTATATGCTAAATCACTTTGGTGTGGCCTTTGGGCTTTGCATCAACAAGGAGAAATATTTTCTACTTTATGAATATGGAGATGCAAGTGAGATAAATTTTATAGCAGGTTTTCTCAGAGTTTAGATAAAGCACGCGACGAATGGTCTCATATATCTCAGCTACAAATTAAAACCTTGTTGGATACAAGGTGATGGACTAGAAATGGATGGAGGAAAATTTCAAGTTCAAAATTACGAAATGGACTCATAGGTGGCAGACTCATTATGATTAAAGCAGTCCTCTCCCAATTCATCGTATACTGGGGAAATATCTTCTATATTCTTGAACATACATTACACCAAATCAATGCAATTATATCTCAATTCTTATGGGCAGGCACATCTATGGTTAATAGGTATCATTTATGTAAGTTAGATTATCTAACTATTCCTAAAAAATATGGGGGATGGGGCATTTTAAATACCAGGACTTTCAACTCTGCACTTCTTATCAAATCCTTATGGAGGGCTATCAGCGGACATGGATTATGGTCTGAAATCATTAGATGTAAATACTTGTCGGGTGATACTCTACAAAAAATATATAATGACCAGCTATCCTACCCAAGGACGACCTCTATGATTTGGCAAGGCTTTAAGAAAATTATGCCACTGTTTGTGGATAGATTGTCGTGGATGTTTGGAAATGGTCAGAGAATGTTATTAAGCTATGAAAAAATTTATGGTGTTGTCGGGGCTCCACTTTTGGAGGTTCAAATGGAAAATAGGCTTGCTCATTGGGGAATTATTTCTCTCTCACAAGTCATTCATTATTGGGCTCATGGTGCACCCATCTGGAAGAATGCTACTCAAATTGGCCTCCAGGGCACAGATGCGGTGGATTGGAATACTTTTGTTGGAAAAGTGCAGGTTGCTGGATTGTGTCTAAGGGATGGAGGAGACAGGATCACATGGGAGGGGGCCATGGCGGGGGAATATCTGATTGTTAGGGAAATATATTCCTATATTTCCTTACAATCTGTGCAAGATAAAACTACATCCGATTTCTAGCACTTTTGGCACAGGAGTATCCCCACCAAGATTCTCCTATTCACTTGGCTAGTATGGCGGCAGAAGATACTAACTTGGGATTTACTCATTAAAAGGGGGCTCTCTGGACCTAGTCAATGTGCCCTGTGCAAAAGCCACGATGAAATAGTTGACCATATTTTTTTCTCTTGCCCCTTCGTGCTTCAAATATGGATGCTTTACATTGTTTATTTAATGGATCCCTTATGGCGTTCAATGGGTTATATGGTCACTTTTCATACTTTGGACAAACTCCCTGGTATATTCCAATCGCTGCCTTTTTTCCTCATATGGGAAGTATGGCTAACAAGGAACAAGAATGTTTTCAAAGGTAAAGTACCCTCCATCCCCCATATTTTTGCTGCTATTATGAACTGGATCGATGGCAGGGTACCTTATATGCCCAAGGTTACTGATTTATCTTGACGTATTCGGCCTCATCCTATCTCTCTTCCAGTGATATTTTTTGATGGGGCATGTCCTGATGGGATGATGGGCGCAAAGCTTGGATTAAAATTTCACAAGTAGAGAGATTTCTCATATGTTGGAATGGGGTGATGGGATCCAATAATAAGGCAGAGTTGATGGAATTATGGAGTGGCCTGATGGCTGCTTACAATCTGATTCTGGATGAGGTCCATATCTACGGGGGTTTGAAAATCATCGTAGAAGCAATATCTAGGCGAGCCAACTTCACATTATCGGATTTTCAGAGGTGGTTTGCGAGAACCAAAAATTCGTGGATAAAGATGAAGGAACCCCCTCTGACTCACATTTACAGAGAAAACAATACCAGAGAGGATGGGCTCTCTAAAAGGGGATTAAGTCTTACTTTTGGCATTTTGCAGGTACCGCATTATAAAGATGGACATCCTAATAGGACCTTTAACGTCCCTATTCCTTGAGCATTTACTTTATGTTTTAATTGTAGCTTCAAGTGAGCTGAAATAAGTGAGCCAGTCTCTCCATTTTTATGATGATCCCTCTCTTGTATATATGTCGTTCCCTCATTAATTTCTTGTCATTTTGCAAAGCTAACCTGGAATGCGTGAATGCGGTCTACTACAACATATATAGTCTTTTCTTTTGGTGCTGTGTCCTTCTCAAGCGAACCTGTACTTCACTTTTAGCATGATTAAGGATTTTTGTATGAGCTGAGTTTTACATCTCACCACACTGGCTCAATAGATGATTATTGTTTATGTCATTACTACTATATAGTGGCAATTTGGCCGGTCTTTTTCTTGGATGGACTGCTTGATTTCAATTTTTAATGTCTGTTATGTTTTGTACCTTTGATTTTGTATTAAGATCATAGTTGATTGGACTCTGTTTCAGTTTTGAATACTGAAAGCTATTATTGAAGCATTTTTTTCTGTCTTTTGGATGGAAGAACATAATTAGATGATGATGTAACTATCCACTCTTGAGAATTCTCTCTCGAGCTTGAATTTGATGATGGAAATGTATTGTTTACTTTATAATAGACAACACTTTTTTCCTTCTGAAAAAAAGTGCAAAGGCATATGATCCGTGTGGAAAGAATATAGAGACTTCAGGAATAATTGAGTGCAAGGTATGCTTGATGAAGGTAAAGGTAGAGTGGAAAGATATTGGTCACGAAAATGTGTGTGCAGAGGCAAACAACCTGTGACAATATGTGTAAAAGGAGCACACAGTACACGGAATCTTGGCGACCAATAGAGTGTAGGGTATGATTGATGAAGGAGCACACGAACCGCGCAAGGCAGAGTGCATAGAGATAATTGCATGATATAAAAAAATATGGAGAAAAGATGTCACATGTTTTAATACCAGAAACATGTTGATCATGATGAGAACTACTTGGATGAAAAAATAGTATATAGACCATTTAATTGTGAGTATAAATGAAAAATTGAAAATCAAATATATTGATGAAACAAACTTGGATGATAGGAGAATCTAAAGAAAGTTTAATAGTGAGAATATATATATATATATATATGAAAAAATACATGTTTTATTTGTTGATTTTGTTTTATATTAATTGAATAATAAAATGTATAATTTAAATAAGATCAAATTATAGAGTAGTTTAGTTATATAAATTAAATGGGTGGTAAAGATAAATAAATATCAATCTATGATAAACATCAAAATCAAATTATAATTTTATTTTAAATTATTCTTATATTATTAATTAAAAAAAATTAATACATAAGTTAAACTATATTCTTAATCACAAAGATTTATCTTAGCTTACAATGAATTTTTTTTATTTTTGTTAAAATATTATGAGTAAATATGACTTATCAATAAGGTATGGTTAAATAAGTTGATATAAATTAATTAAAATAATATAACTAATTTAGAGATAAATTTTAATTCTTGACTTGTAAATATTATTATGAATATTTTTGTATATTTCGTAGAGATTAAATCTTTACCATCTATTTAATAATCATTAATAATTAAATTAAAATTATAAAGAATAAATGTTAAAATAAAACAAACATTTATATAAACCAAAAATAAATAAAATTAAAGAGTGAACAATGAACAATGAGTTGTGGTGAGTCGTGTGTGAGAGTGACCAGAGTCGTAACCAGAGTCGTAGATGCATTCATATCGAACTTTGGAAATATTGTGCAGATGTTCAATATTCTTGGGCACAAATGCTCGAAATCATGAACCTATATGGTTTTTATCAACAAAGTTTATGATAACATGAAACCTTTACCTATCATCGCAAGGAAAATGTTTGAGAAAAGCTGGTTGTCAAACAAGAAAGCAAGCAGAGATACCATTACACACAAGCACCCATCCGTGTGACAAATTACCACTGGCCATTTAATCAGGATCCACAATGACCATGTTAGGTTAAGTGTAGTATGATAAATGAATGATTTTTTAATCTGGAGTCAGCTTTTAGTTAGTTGTGATAAATAAATAAATAAATTGACTATGTGAAGTTTTTCAATAAATAAATGTATTTTAATAGAAAATCAAATCAAAACTCCTTCATCATGAAAAAGATAGTAAATATAAAACAAAATGGACTATGATTAAGTTAAGTGTAGTCTGATAAATCAATGATTTTTTAACCGGGAGTCAGCTTTTAGTTAGTTGTGAAAAACAAATAAATAAATGGACTATGTGAAGTTTTTTAAATAAATAAATGTATTTAACTGAAAATCAAAACTCTCTTATTATCATGAAACACATAGTAAATATAAACAAATAAATGCGACCATGTTAGGTTAAGTGTAGTCTGATAAATCAATGGTTTTTTAACCGGGAGTCAGCTTTCCGTTAGTTGTGATAAACAAATAAATAAATGGGCTATGTGAAGTTTTTTCAATAAATAAATGTATTTTAACTAACAGAAAATCAAAACTCTCTCATTATCATGAAATAAATAATAAATATAAACAAATAAATGCGACTATGTTAGGTTAAGTGTAGTCTGATAAATCAATGATATTTTAACCCGGAGTCAGCTTTCGGATAGTTGTGATAAACAAATAAATAAATGGATTATGTGAAGTCTTTTCAATAAATAAATGTATTTTAACAAAAAAAAATAAAATCAAAACTCCCTCATTATCATGAAACAAATAGTAAATATAAAAAAATAAATGCGACCATGTTAGGTTAAATGTATTTAAATTAATGATTTTTTAACCGAGAGTCAGCTTTCAGTTAGTTGTGATAAACAAATAAATAAATGGACTATGTGAAGTTTTTTCAATAAATAAATATTTTAACAAAAAAAATTAGAACTTTTTCATTATTTTGAAACAAATAATAACTAGTAATTGCATCACATGATGGGAAAGAAACGCCTTAAGGCAATAGAATAGGAAAGAGTAGCCTAAAATAAATAAGATGTTGCAGAGAAGGAGCCATTGTGAAGGAATGAAAGGAAAATTTTGCATCCATGGAAGCACGTCATGGAGGTTTCAAAGATATAAATGATAAGAGTTATGAACCAGAAAGATTCAGTTCTTAAACTGGAAGCCTCTTCTTGATTGAAAAAATATAAACTGATAAGATATAGCAAACTTCTTGGCACAATATTTAGCGTGCAACAAGTCCAAATAAAACAACTCACATCCAAATAAAACAACTAAATTAAATACTATCAGATGGTTTTCAATGCATTTATGTAATTAAAATAGCTCTTGGAACTTTTGAAGACTACTTCATTGAAAATTAGAAGCATCTTCATGACTGTTGGCATCAACATAAAACTGAAATGATTAGCATATATCATTGCAGACAAGGTTATAGTTTTTCATGGATTAGGTGGTTTGTATCAGCAAGAAAGGATATTAAATTTTGTTATAAGTAATGCAACTGCTACACAAACTATTCATAGTCTTTTATGATATACTCAAATTTCTTTCATAATACTAATCAAGTTTCTAAAGAAGTCATCATCACTTCCAAAATCACATATTTAAACATATAAGTTGTAAAAATTGAATTTGTTTCATAAATTTTAATAGAATCATGTGCTCAGATCTAAGATATATTTCTTAAATTCTGAAGCCTCTTCTTGATTGAAAACATATTAAACTCATTAGATATAGCTAAAGAGAATATATGTGTGTGTGTGTTTTAATTTAATTTAAAAATAAAAAATTAAGTTGAAGTTAAGTTAAAGACCTTGTCTAATCATGCCAACATGAATGCCTCATGAATAAATAAATATATGTGATTTTCTACCTTCAAAATCAAAGGCATTTTTGGTGTTGTTCCTCAATATTTAATATTGATCACTTCCTATTGAGTCACGTATGTATTAGTTTCTTCATGATCTTTGAAAATATTCAAAATATCACATTTCTCTTTACCAATGATCTCCCTGGTGTCTACCATGTTCTTTTTTTTTTTCAGTATCATGAATTTGGTTTCTTTTGTTCTTTGTGAACCGAGAGAGATTCGGTAGCATTTATGGAATTGGCCAACATGGATTGTTCTCTGGTGTTGGCTACTCAACATAGCTTTCTTGATCTTGTATAGAAGAAATGAATTTTTATTTAGCTTACATTACATTAACAATGAAATTGTCAAAATTCATGGCAGGCTTTCCATCACATTTGTAGAGAAAATTATAACACAGTATCACACTTTTCTTATAAGAGCTAAATGCTCCTATATGACTCAACCATGGATTTCATCACTTAAGAGCAGTAAAAACAAGTTTATTGAGAAAAAAAATCCAACACATTTGTAGAGAAAATTATAACACAGTATCACACTTTTCTTATCAGAGCTAAATGCTCCTATATGAAACAACTATGGATTTCATCACTTAAGAGTAGTAAAAACAAGTTTATTGAGAAAAAATCTCCAGCAAATTTTTAGAGAAAATCATAACACATTATCAAACTTTTCTTATGAGAGCTAAATGCTTCATAAGAGCAGAACAAACAAGTTTATTGAGAAAACAACTCTAGCACTGAGAGAGATTCGAAAGAAACTGTTGAATAGGTGAACATGTCTTGCTCTATGGTGTTGGACATTGGGCATAGATTTCTTGATATTGTATACAAAAATGTTCATTTTCATGTAGCTTATACTACATTAACCATGAAATTGTCAACATTTAGGGCACACTTTCTATCACATTTGTAGAGAAAATTACAATAGAGTATCACATTTTTCTTATCATATCTAAATGTTCCTATATGCAACAACAGCCTTGTGCCTCATAGTTTAAATTTGTGCAAGGAGGAGGAGAGGAGGAGTGTTAAGGTGAAAGCTAGAATAAGAAGAAAAAAAAGAATATTGTTTGGGACTTGAGATAGATTCATTCTCTGCATATCTAGAGTAAAGCTTAATAAAACAAAACTCACCATACTTTGAATTTTTGAAATAAATATCTCAAAATTAGAATATAAACTTAATACATTTTACTTAATTACACATTTAACAATATACATTTAAAAAAATAAAAATAAAAATTACTATTTTAAACAAAACTATTCTAAATAAAAATAGCACAAAGAATAACATTAATTACCATGGCCCTAGTGTACATTCCTCTTATTACTTATGTTTGTAACTTATTCTTAATCACATAGTGTCAATTTATTAAAAATATAATCTACAAGTCTTACTTTTTATAGATTTGGTGGAAGGATAGAGTATATAAATTCCCTTACCCTTTAAGAAGCATCCTCAATTACTGTACCACCCACCTAGACATCAAATCTAGAAATCTTAGGTTATTCTAAATTGATCAAGAGTATAGAATTTTTAGGGTGGTGTTTTATGTGCACTAAAATTCCCATGAGGTCCATCACTATGTATGTGATTCATTACAACCTTGGATATATTCTATGAGTTGTTGTGATTTTTTTGTTTGTGGCTACAACTTAGTTTTGGTTGTCACCTAGTTATCATGATTCAAAATTTTGTTATCATCTCAGATCCTTATAGCATTAGATATATTCTGTGAGCTAATGTGATGTTTTGTTTGTCACAATGATTCAAAAATCAATGATTATACCACAAGATTGACTTTCTCATTATCTGTTTTGTTTATAAGCCCTTTAAAAAAACCACAGGAATATTTGATTTTACAGTGTGATCTCCCCATCATGGGTTGGGGTTTAAAAAATTGGAGAGTAAATTGAGCGATTATTGTTAGAAATTGTTATATAAGATGGAAAATTTGGATGGTTTGTAGACAATATGGATGACATAACATATATCTATTTTGAATTTTTTAGTGTCCCTGGCCACCATTTCAACTGAGAACGTCAATACATCATTATGCGAATGATAACTTGTGACATCCCTAACCATTTTCTTTGATTTTGGATCAGGTTATCAACTAATAACTTGCGAAATCCGTAGCCATTTTCTTTGATTGTGGATCAAATTATAAAGTAGAATAAAGGTTATGAAAAAACTTGTACAAAAAACCCCTTGGGGTTGTCTCAAATTACTCTATTGTTAATCACATAGTGTCAATTTTGTAAAACCATAATCTACACTAAGGATTGAATGAGTTTTTTTCTTTTGTAATTTTTGTTTGGAAGTGAAAAATAAAAATAAAAAATTATAAAATATATAACATTATGTAGTGAAAAACTTTGTTTAAAATTTCACACTAAAAAGTTGAGTAAGTTTGACATCATATAATATGAAAATTGTTTATGATTATAAAGTAAAAAACATTTAAGATTTTTTTTAGCTAAAATTAGGTAATTAAGGATATGTATATATATTTTTTTGAACGGAAGAAATTTGATATTCATTAACAAAAAAAATCCGAAAGAGTATGTATGTAGTTACAAACTATTACAATTAATTAATTAAAGGTAAATTAGTGTTATTTAAAAAATGAGAATTATGAACATTCATCATTATTGCTAAGATACATTTTATTAAGTAAAAATTTAAAAGAATAATGGTTATAAACATTTAAAAATAATTTTATTAAATAATTAATTTAGATCTATATTATTTATGAGAGAGATCAATTCTCTTTTCACTCTAAAAGAAGTTTTCATACCAAGACATTTGATCCCTCTTGGCTCTTGGTAGATCCAGAGTTAAGATTTATCTAGGCCATCTTAATTTCCTTTTTCCTTTTTTTATAGTTTTTTTTATACATGCAATTTAAATTAATTGGTTTGTGTGGAGTTTAATTTTATGATATAAATTTTATTTAAATCTAAAAAAAATTCGATCGTTTTAACTTCAAAGTCACCAAAATCTAAATAGTTATCTTAATTCCCCCCTTTAAATAAACTAAATTCCACATGAATATCATGGGTCAATACCATGGGCTGTTTTTATAGTTTATTATTATTTTATTTTGACCTAGTTAAAGTGTTCGTTACATTATGCCATTCTTTTTATTTAATTTACTTTTAATTTTATTTTTATGTAATTTGACATAGTCAAAATGTTAAACATGACATAACAACATTTCTATCATACTTAATACTTATTAAAAAAGAAAGAAAGAAAAAAACATTATAAAAAACATATAGAAAACTATTTACTTGTGGATCTCATGGCCTAAAACGTTTCAATGGTTTAACATTTGATCCAATGGCTTAGGCATGGACACATTGGTAGATAGGGGGGTTGTTTTCAAATAAGAACACCTTAAAGCTTAAATATAAACAAATAAATAATTGTACTATGTTAGGTTCGAGTATAATTTTATAAATATTATATTTTTCATCTGCAAACAAAACTTAATTATTACCAAATAAATAAACAAGACATTAAATTTAAATATAATTGTTAAATCAATAATTTTGATATAAATTAAAATTGAGTTATTATTTTTAAATACATAAAAAGAATAAAAAATTATTTGTAATTTATAAATATTTATTAAAATTTTTGTGTTGAGATTATTAATAATAAAAATAGTTTTCTTCTAATTATTTTACATTTTAGAGTTTTTAATTAAATTTGCAAAACATATTTTTATTAGATCATAGTTTTTTTGTTATTTAAAACATGTTTTTGAATGTATAAATAGATTCAATACCTTAAAAAAATTTCTAGAGCACTTGAATTACTCAAATTCACATGTTAAACTTGTGATTCCAACAAATTTTAGAAAAACTCAACTAAAAATATGATTAAAAAACCTCTAAACTTAAAACAATCTGTAACAAAAATATATAAATATAATAAATATTAAAAATATTTTAAAAATTATAAAACTAGAAATTATCTTTCATAAAAATACTCTAATAATAAATAAACAAAAATAGATAGTGTCAATAAAATTAGACATACTAAAACAATAAACATATTAAAAAAAACACTAGACAAACTCCCTATTGTAGACCAACTCCCTAGAAGGGTTAGTCCCTTCCCATAGATAATCATGTCAAGCTCATATCATCAAAATGAGTTTGGAACTCATCTATCATAGGAAAAATTTGATCCTTAACATCATTACAATAAAAAAAAAACTTTGATATATAACCCTTTAGCCACCCATAGAAATCCATAATATTTATATACTCACACACAATATGTTCTAATTTAGAGTAACATCACATTCCATGATAATTTGCTCCTCTACTTCATGTAGTTCCTATTAAATTAAAGCTATAGTTCACATGTGAAAAAGAGATGGACTGAAGACTGTGCTCAAGCCGTTAAATGCGAACCCGTGGAAGAATGCACTCACCAACACCTTGAGAGTCATGATTGTAATTGTCCAAATGCATGGTGTTGAGGGCATCAGTGACCCAAACTGTGAACAAAAAAGTGATCGAATCGTGTTAGAGACTAAATCAATACCATTGTACAACCACATTCAAAAGAAGAAAACACAGTTAAAAAAAATCACAAAATAGTTTAGAAAATAATGGAAAATTTTTGGTAGAATTTTTTTAAAATTTGGATTACAATTGTTAAATGAAAGAATTAATTACTAATTTTGATTTTTTGATTATTAAATTTTAGAAGAAAATTGTCATTCAGTGTTTATAAACAATGTAAAAAAAACTTCAAAATCTAAAATAATATTAATAAAAAATAAAAAAATATTTAATTATTAAAAGAATAATATAATAAAATTTGTTTTTTTTTTTTTTTTTTTTTAATTTTTATGGTAAATGAGTTTTAAAAATATTTAATTATTAAAAAAATAATATAATAAATTAATTTTATTATGGTAAATGAGTTTTTATTTTAGGAAAAAATTTCAAATTTAAAAGTATCACAAATAGGAAAAAAATAAAATAAAATAAAACAAAAATATATAATTATTAAAAATACAATGCAATAAATTAATTTGGTTATAGTAAATGACTTTTGACTTTTGAAGTTTTTTTTTTATAACATAAATATTTATGTAAAAATTTAAATTGAATTTCACAATTCACATAATATTTTATAATTACACTTTTCCATATAAATTAAATTAAAAAACACAAAAATATAACATATTTAAAATTATTTATATAATAAATTAAATTAAATTAATTGATATTTTCAGAAAATTGAAAATAGTAAATTTAAAAAAAAAATTATGTTAAAATTTGAATTATAAAATTTTGATTGTAAAACAAAAAGATATATAGTTGAATATCAGTTTTGGGATTCTATTGTTTTAAGTAAGTTATTCATTTATAACTATTTTCATGAGAGATAGTGATAAAAGATTAATTTCTTATGATTTTTGAATAGTCCACTTAGTACTCATTGCATAAGGTGATACTCACCTTATGAAATGAACCACATAACCTCAATCATCACTTCCAAAACTTATACCTTATAATTAAAAATTCCAGCAAAATCATCTATCGTTTTTATCTGAAAGGGAAATTCCAGACATTTTTTTTTATCTGAAAGGGAATTTATTTAATTTCCCTTTAAATTGAACGGCTCCGATTGCGGCCCATCCTATCTGAGATGCCCAATATTGATCGCAAATTGTGGGATGGAGTGCCACGTAAATCTCATCCGATTCCCATGATCAATGATCTCGAAGGTCCTCCTTGGCCGCAATGCAGATCCATTCACTGAATTTGCTTCTTTTGATCACTTACCACGCTTTCACCGATTCACGCATGAATCTCCCTTTTATTCACCCTGCGTGCGTCTTCGTCACGAGAGCCTTGGTGTATGCAGCGGGCACCGACTCACGGGGACCCGTTGAGATTTTTATGATGCACAGCATTTTTTCTTTTGTGGGAATAAGATGAATGAACAAACATGGTTTGACGAGCTACATTGAAATAAATCTCAAGGATTCGGATGGAGTGTCTAGTAAATCTCAAGAGTTCACTTTCGTAAATAAAAATCAAAATACGGATCCATTCTGTGAATTTGCTTCTTTTGACCACTTACACCGCAAGCTTTCACCGATTCACGTTGAGTCTGCCTTTATTCAGCCTACTTGCATTTTCTTCCCCAAAGCACTGGACTTTCCAGCGTGGGCACCGACTCGCAAGCGCCGTTGAAATTTGTATGATGCACGCCCACTTTATTTTTTGTGTGGGGGGGATTAGTAGGAAATAACAAATCAAATTTTGAAATCTTTGAATCTAATCTCAATAAAATAGCAAAAATTTCAGCGAACTTTATGTTACATTAAGACACACGTGACCTTTTCACCCAAAATTGAGACGTTTGATGATGAAAAGTGAGTTTGAAATTGAGAAAGAAATGGGTGCACAGACTGAACCATAAAATGAGATTCAACGCGTTTCTCAGCGGAGAGTTAATCTAGAACGTGGCGCAATCCCTGAATTGCAACCTTCAAAGCATTAATACTTTTCTGATGGAGAAGGATACCTGTAATGACTTCCACCTGGCAATTGAAGTTGACTGCCCTGGACTGAAATCTTCTCCGTGACTGAGTGAAGAATGCTACAATGTTTCTTTATGGATTGACTCGTGATGCTGCAAAACTTGCCTGGTCGTATGAAGTTCCTTGTATTCCATGAACTTGTGAACTTGGCTATGATAGCCTGTCCACTTTGTAACAAATGAACCCCCTGTTCTTAGCCAAGTGTGATTTATAACATTGACCCTGCCCAAGGTCAACTTGGTGGTGCCCAGAACTCCCCAGGTCCAACCCAGCTGGAGCCATGGCTAAATAGGATACCTTTTAGAAAAGGTTAACAAAATACTTATTTTAATTTAGTCTAACAAAATGTGCATCTCAATTTAGTTCTTATTAGGCGATTAGAACTCTTATTAGGCAATAAGTTCAAATATAAATGTTAGAGCGAGAGGTTGAGGATAGGAGTCATTTTATAGTAGTGATTTTATTCAAAGTTTATTATATTTTATAGCAGTGATTTTATTCAAAGTTTATCATAGGTTCAAATTTCATGGGGAAGGGTTGAGGATGCTAGGGAATTAAACTATCTCAGGGGGTGTCTATGTTTGACCAAGCCTCTCACAATTAATGATAGCATCTCATTGGTGGGCAGATTGTTCTTCCATCCAACATTAGAACTGCCCCAGTTCTTCCATCCAACATTGGAGCTGCCCCAGCCTAGGAAGCAAATGAACCTCTGACTTGTGAGGAAATCCTTTCAAGAAGGAAGCAACAATTCTCAATTGCCATTAGTTATAATCTATGTTTTAGATTCTTTTCGTTAATTTTGGATAATTTGGTAGATAGTTGTTACAATGAGTAGGGTAATTTGCACAATTCAAATATTTTGAGATTTTTCAAGCTATTAAAACTATTTATATAACAAAAATACATTTTAAACAATAAAAAATTATAATTTTACTCACAATTATACCACAAAATTAAAATTAAAATTAATAATAATAATAATTAAATAACAATTTTTCATTATCACAAACAAGTAGAGTAGCTCTAATTGATTTTCAAATTCTACATATATCATTCAAACACAGGCCACAAACACCAATTTTCATAAGCAAACATCTTATCCATATTCCCACCTTAAACCTTCAATATACTAAGTAAAAGCAAAATATTTATTATACAAATAAAAATAAATACAAACCCATAATAAAAGTAAATTTTCATACAAACCCATAATAAAAGTAAATTTTCATCACATTAAATCTAGATAAATACAAACACATAGAAAAAATAAATTTTCATTTGTTTTTGAGAGAGAGAATGCATGTTAATTTTAGTTCATGATTATCTCCAATATCCATCCAATGCCAAGTAGAGTTCAAGCAGGGACTACCTAAAAAGAAAAATGCAAGATTCTCTTAAATATACATCGACGCCAACCAGAATTCAAGTAGCAGTTAACCAAATTCCATTCCATTCCTACCACAATTCTATTAGATTTAGTTAGGATTATGCTTACTTTAGCATATCTTGGATTGGGTTTGTTGAGGAAGTTGAGAGAATCTCTCAACTTCTCTCTCTAAGATTAGTATGAGTTCACCTATATATTTGATGTATCTAATTATTGCAATATAGAAATTATTATTGTGTGTTATTCTGTGCGTTTCTACTCTCTCATAATTTTTTGAAATGGTATCGGAGCTAAGCTGAGCTTAATCCCTCACGGGAGTGCTCAGAAAGATGCAGAGAAAATTATGAGAATTGATTCTATAGGAATAGGATTCGAGTGTAGATTACTGTGTGAATTTATGTGTGTATATTTGTTTTTTTTTTCAATATCCAATTGGAGTCACGCGTTTTGTTCTGTATTGACTCAGCTGCTCGGAAATTCAACGCCAAATGGTCAGCTCTATATTGCACAGGCATAGTTCCCATCTCAAATCTCTGTGTAACGATCGATCACAGAGCTGATTAGAAAACCACCTTCCTATTTTGCTTAACTGTAAAAATCGATTACAGGCATAGTTCTCATCCTCGAGTCTCTGAGCTGAGATCGCAGGTTATATGGCGCTGATTTCTAATACTTGCATGGCTAATAAGGGTTGATAATTCTTCTGATTTTGTGTTTTGGGCGGAAGCGCTTGCATGGCTAAGAAGGCTGACGATGCACAAGAGCACCCAGAGGCGGCACTTTTCAGAGACTATGGAGACCATGGTTATATGTCGCCCAATAACCTTTGTCGGACAGTAAACGACCAGAGGAGATCGAGCCGACATAAATTGTGAAACTGTGAATATTATTGGCAAGAAGGAATTTTAATGATAGGGTTCCATGTGATTGGGAAATCCAGATAAATTAGTCTACAAAAATCTCGGGAAATCATGGAGTGAACGTTTTGGGTGGATAACGATACTTTCCAAACAATGGAATCGGCGACATATGAGCGATTTAGATGACATGAGCTCAGTACAGCCTTTCAAGCAGCTGGCATGAGCGGAGTGCAACACTTTTTGGTCTTAACGTTACCGTCTTTGAAGCAGCTGCAACTTGGAAGATCCGCAGAGAACTAAATTTAGAGTAAAATTCAGAAGCGTCATGGGGATGTGGAGAGGCCACATCCGCTTCCAAAGGCTGAGCAAAATTATGGGAGGCTTTAATTGCGTAGAGATCCAAGTGTAGCCCATCCGAAGCACGGAGGCAGCATGAAGATCGCATCGCCCTCGGCTCCTTTTGCCGCAGCAGTTTATTTTGCAGAATATTTCTGGCAGTTAATTCGTGTGTCCACGGCCCTGTTGTGAAAGAAAATCCGCTTTAAAGTCCGTGGTTAATAGAATAGTTATTAAGTTTGCTAATTTTGATAATTGAGTGGTGTGCATAGTTATTATTATTGAAGCAGAACCAATTATTGAGCAAATTAGCATTATTTAAATTAGTTGTTCTTGACGTCCTATAGGGATGAGAGAACAATTGACTAATTTGATTGTGTGAATTTGTTATATGCTGATCTTGTTGTGCTACGGGCCAAGGAGCATCAGTTACATGTTACAAGCAGGTCAAGTTGTTAGATTAGCTCTTGAACACATTCAGTATTCAGACCATTTGCCTAGCCACTGATGGATAGCCGAAAGTGAAGTATCCGATAGATGGTGATTGGTCCATAGGATGGTTCATCACTTGTCAGCTCTATCGCAGAAGCCCCGACGAGCTGAGTTGTCAATACTGTTGATCTTGCAAAGTTCATTATTGCTGGTCAGAAACAATGTATTTTAAATGGGTTGAATGGTAGCTCGAAAATGGTGGAGAAAAGAGCGTTTCCTATGAGATCTCAGAGTGGGTATAGATGTTAATGAAGACCAGATCAGACAAAGACATGAAAAGTTTAAAGTGTTGTAATTGTGATTAATTATATGTTTTGTAAAGTAAGCATTAAGGGAGGGTATTAGATTTAGTTAGGATTATGCTTACTTTAGTATATCTTGGATTGGGTTTGTTGAGGAAGTTGAGAGAATCTCTCAACTTCTCTCTCTAAGATTAGTATGAGTTCACCTATATATTTGATGTATTTAATTATTGCAATATAGAAATTATTATTGTGTGTTATTCTGTGCGTTTCTACTCTCTCATAATTTTCTGAAAAATTCAAGCAGGATGACCGAAAAATCAAACACTTTGGAAACTTGAAAATGTCTTATTCTCTCCATATGCATTCATGCCATTTAAATTCACTCAAAATGTTTGAATGCTATGATTAGTTTGGAAGCTTGGAAATATTTGGTTCTCTCAAATATCTGTCTATGCCAACTAGATTCACGCAAATCGCCTGCATATTATGATTAGTTTGGAAACATGGAAATGTCTTAAATGCCTATGCCAACTAGATTCACGCAAATCCTGCATATTATGATTACTTTGGAAACATGGAAATGTCTTATTCTCTCAATATGCATCCATGCCATTTAAATTCACCCAAAATGTTTGAATGTTATGATTAGTTTGGAAGCTTGGAAGTATTTAATTTTTTCAAATATCTATCCATGCCAATTAGGTTTATGCAAAATTGCATAATATGACTAGTTTGAAAGCATGGAAATATCTACCTATGCCAACTAGATTCACCCAAAATCTATAAATATTTTGGAAACTTGAAAAAGTATTATTCTCTCAAATATCCATCCATACCAAGCACATTCAAGGGACAATTAGAAAGCAAATACAAAATATCTATCGAGATTCATGCAAAATGCATGAATAATTTGGAAGCTTGAAAATGTTTGATTTTCTATATTCATGAATAATTTGGAATTTTCAAAACATTTTCTATATCTAGTGAGGTCCATTAGATTCACTTAAAATCCTTCCATTAATATATAAAAATATATAATAATAATAATAAAGTATAAATATAATATAATGTTTTATTTTGAAATTATTTATTAAAAAATTCAGTAGTCTTACTAGCTTGTTTTTTTTATGGTGCTGAATCTATTTCCACCATCAAAAACATCAGTCAAACACTTTTAGATTTTTTGAATTTTTTTTTGCTCAGATTAAGGCTACTTTTGACCCTCTTGACAATTCCTCGGCCTTGGTAGATTTGTCCAAAAAAAATAGTTTTAATAATAAAAATAATATTTCTTATTTATTTAAAAACAAATTACAATAAAATGTTGAGACCTTTAAATGTATTATAATATTATATATATAAAAACATAAATAATTCAAATTCAAAGGCTAAAAAGTTACAATAATAAATTAATTTTATTGAGTGGAGAGGCTCACTAAACAAAAATTAAATAACATATAAATAAACAATTAAAATTCTATTAACACAACAATTAACCGAGTGGTTGATATTTCACTTTCACTCTTCAAGTAATAAATACAATATTTACATATCTATCTTAAATACCAGCATAGATCCATCTAAAGCACAAATCTAACATGAGTCTAGAGGGATCAAATTTCTTTTTTTGCAAACTTATTTTAGAGTGCAAAAAACAATGTGTAATTTTTTACTGTTTAAATTACATGTTTGAATGTTATAAATATTACATAACATGTGTATTGAGTCATTTTATATTAACTCATGTTAAAATATTTTATTCATAATCCACATTGGATGTTTTATCTCTATAAAATTATATTATTTAAGATAGACATCTAAATATTGTATTTATCACTTGAAGAGTGAAAGTGAAATATCAACAACTGAGCTCATTTTTTTGTTAATAGATTCTTAATTATTTATTTATATGGTTATTAAATTTTTTGTTTTTTGTTTGGTCGACATGAGCCAAAACTACTTGTAACACACATATATACCAAAATAAAATAAAAATTACTTTCTACTCTAAAGTTAAACCCATAATCAAAGGTTAAAATTACTATATAACACTAGATTCACTTAACATAATTCCACTTTAATAACCCATATCACTCTTCATTAAGGTTCCAACTAAATCAACATATAAATCACCACTTACCATTCACCATGGGGTTCCTTGTCACATTATAATGTTTTATTTGAATGTTCAATGTTTATTTCTGTCGGCGTCGACATCAAACTTTAATGTTAACATGTAATATATACATTCCACGTATGATAATATTTTTGTCCTTGTTACCACCAAGGATAAGCTGGCACGTCCAAGCTAATAAATGTCGAAGTACTGGATATTAATTCCATCAGACAACTATAGGATTTTGCAGTGATATGTTTCATTTTTCAATGGTCTCTACCAGTGATCTACGCCGTGGAAATTAGAAAGATCAAAGGTTGTCATTTAGGTGGGAGTTGCATTGTTAACCTCGCCAACCCTAATCCTTCTCGGCTTATTGTCACTGTGCCTGCGCTGAGTAGCTTGTTTCATTTTGTGGTTTGACACTGTTGTGTTTTTGAGCTATGGCTCCGCCTTCATTGAGGTTTCACCAAACTTACGAGGATTACATTGGTGTAGCCCTCTTGGTTTTGCAACTTAGCGGAAAGGAGGTGCCGTTGCTAATTGTGAGGAGTTTCTGGACTAATTCATCCATTGTTGCCATTGAATCTCCTTTGGAACTGGTTCCTTTTGCTCAATGTACAGGTAGTCACTCCATCTCAACTACATGAATCTTCTTAATGCATTTACAGATTTTTTTTCTGAATATATCTATTTGTTTATTTATGTGGTTTAATGTTTTTTCTTTTTATTTCTCTGTGTCTATTTGAAGACTTACGGTCCGATGCTCAAAGGAAAAAAACAGATCTAAATCTCAGGTAATCTCTTTAACGTTTTCTCATTTTTTCGAACATTGTTCTTCTTTCGAATAGAAATACATTTAGCAATTTGAATATATTTCTTACTGATTTTCTCTCCACGGCTATGGCTACAGGTCGACACTTGCAGGTCGGAATTCGCTTCGGTTAGTAGATCTTTTGGCATAAAGTTTAGTTATTTTGGGCTAGCTTCGATCACAGCTAATCTGCTTAGCTATTCTTCCAGGTACTTATGATACTTGCGTTCAGTCAATGAGGTCTTAAATATCTCTGGTGGACTTCTAGCCTCGATGGGGTCTATGAATTCCAAAACTCAGCTTTATCGGTCGGCTTGGTTTAGGTCTTGTTTCTCTTATATATATATATATATATATATATATATATATATATATATATATATATATATATATATATTGTAAGGTTAAAGATAATGTCTGGACAAAGTTTCTTGAGGACTCGGATAATCTCTCGCTCTTCTATTTGTAAACATTATTTGCGTATTAATTTATGAAAATGAGATTCGCCCTTGCTTATTTCAATTTTCAGATATGGCCATTGCTGTGTAAATAGTCCTGTTTAGTCTTGTGTGCCATTTGGACTATATATTTTTTTAAGAGCAGTAACTCACTATTTCTTATAATGGAATGAAATGCCTTTTTTTTTTTTTTACGATAGTTGTAGACCTTCTGGTCTTGCATTTCAGGGTATTCCACCTGGTCTTACCCTTTTTCAAAGAAAATGTATATTACTCCCTCTATTGTGTTTAAATATGATTATAAGGATAACTTTCATATTTCTAGATGATGTTTACCCAGGGTATATTTTCTTGGTCACGGTCAAAGCTCTCGTCTGACCTCTGCTTTTCTGTACTTCAAAGATTTTCTCCTCAAATGTTTGTTTCTAAGTTTTTATTCAAGGTTTACACTTCTGCATAAATTACCAAATGTTGATATTTGTAGAGTTAATAGTTACTTTCTTTTCTAATATTTCCTTGATAGATTAAATCCATAGTCATTAGTTTAATCTGGTAACAGTAGTTTTTTATTCGGGTGACCAGACCACCTTGCTTAATGTCCGAGTATAATAGTGATTGAGGGATGATGTGTCCTGGGTTAGGGTTTTACCCAGTACCCTCGACCAACAGTCCTCTCTACATAAATTTAAATATATGTTCTTCCATTTATCCAGTTCCATAGGTCATTTCATTAACTGGAATATTTGTTTGCTATATAATAAGTTCACTATAAATTATCTATGCTTATAATTGAAATCTTGTTTTTTCAGTTTCCTGTATATGAAAGCCACTGTTGTATAAATTTCAATCTATATTTTTCACATCTTCCTTTTCGTAATAAAAGATCTACCGAATGTTTAATACAATGTCGGTTCTGCATTTAATTTACAGAATTTATACAAGTCTAGGAAATGCATATTGGGATATTAATAATACAAAGATTAATATCATTATTTCCTAATCTATTTTCATATAATTCACTGTATCTGTCACTGGTAAAGAAAAATACTGGTATATACCTAGATTAGAGATATTACAGTACTTAATTCTACTAAGCATACACAGTTACTTATATATTATGCAAGTTGCATCAGTGGTCCTCCCAACATTCAAGAGAGGTGATTACGTCCTCCTCTTGCCCCTGTTCTCCCTTCTTGAAAGGTACGGGTTGACAGTGGATATTTCTGCTGTGACCTCAGGACACCTAGTCTAGTCAATACCTGAAATAAATTCAGGATTGTTGAGTGTTTTCCATTGGTCTCTACTAGCTCTGGAAAATATACACTCTCCCTTAGTCCATGAACAGAACCCCTACTCACTGGGATCAGTCTCTTATCCCTAGAGGAGCAGGTAAATGTTTCCAACTGTCCCAACCACCTTCCAGTTCTTGGAAAACATTTACCATCAGATTTTACTTTTTATGGAGTCAATTTCCATAACTGATCTTATTATTCATAATTAATCACTAAGGAAAATAACGATTTAGCAAAACATTAATAGTTCCAGTCTTTTCTTAAAACAATAATTAAAAAAATGTCTTTTAACTGGTTAAAAAATAGTTATCATTAAATGCAACTACCATAACTTCCACCCTGGCAGTAACGTCGTCCTCAGTGTTTCACTCTAGCTTAGAAAAGAGCTCTAGGTAAGCCTCATGCAAAAATATTTCTTCCTCCCAAGTAGCTTCATCCGGGCCGAAGTGCTTCCACTGCACTTTAACCTGGGTGATGACTCGCTCCCGGAGCATAATTTCCCTTTGGTCAAGTATGTGTTGCGGCTCGACCAGAAACTCGTCGTCTGGATCTACATGCAAACAACAAAGTTCCATATCAAATTCTCATATAGAACTCATTTTAGATTAGGATTTTTAATTTTATCCTACCTGAATATTCTGCCAATAAATTACTTGCTTCGAATCATGCACATAACACTTCAACAGAGACACACGAAACACATTGTGCACTCGGATATGACTGGGTAAAGCGAGCCGATAGGCCACAGGTCATACTCTTTCCAAAATTTGGAAGGGTCCATAGAACCTGGGAGCCAACTTGGCACAAGAGGTCCACCGCAAAGTACTCCTCTTGGGTTTGATTCTCACATACACATGGTCTACCACTTCGAATTCCTGATAAGTCCTTTTCTTATCTACATAGATCTTCTATCGATCTTGTGCAACCTTCAAATTTTGTCTTATCTTCTTTACCTCTGATTCCATTTTAGAAAGCATTTCGGGTCCCAACATTAATTTTGTTTTGGGACTGCTCCAATTTATGGGTGTGCGACACTGCCTCCCATATAGGGCTTCAAAAGGACTCATCTTAAGGGACTCCTGATATCCATTGTTGTAATAAAATTCAACCAGATGCAAGTAGTCTTCCCATTTGGTTGGTTGTTGCATCACGTACATACACAACATATCTTCCAAAACTTTCTTTACTCGCTTTGTTTGACTATCTGTCTGGGGATGATAGGCGGTACTAAAGTTTATTTGGGTCCCCAGACCTGTAAACAGAGTCTTCCAAAATGCTGATGTAAAATTTACATCCCTATATGAGATAATCGTCTTCAAAATACCATGCAGCCTGCAAATTTCTCTCATGAAGATGTCTGCTATCTATACAGTCTTGTAAGTAGACTGCATAGGTATAAAATGTGCAAATTTACTTAGTTTGTCAACTACCACCATGATGGAGTCATTGTGCCTTTTTTACCATGGTAAACCTGTAATGAAGTCCGGGGATATGACCTCCCACTTCCATTCAGGTACCGGTATGGGCCGCAACAATCCTATGGGATGTCGATGCTCTACCTTAACCTATTGACACTATAAACATTTATTTAGATACTCAGCAATATTTTTACGCATATCAGGCCAGAAATATACTTTTCTAATAGCTGTTAACATTTTCTGGTATCCTGGGTATCCTGCATAGTTACTTTGGTGGTATTCATCCATGATTAACTCTTTAAGTTCCACCCGATTTGGTACATACAAATTTCCTCTAAAGGTTAGCATTTGTTCTTGGTTAACTCCATATTCATAGGTACTTCCTTGTTTTCTGGTCTCCTACATTTTTTGCCATAGGAATTGATATTTTGGATCTTTCTGTGCTTCTTCTTTTACTTGATCTAAGAATTTACATTCAAGCTGGTTGTAGTAAAGATCATAAACACAATGCAACTTCTTACTTAAAGCATCAGCCACCCGGTTCTCCTTACCTTTCACATTCTGGATATCCATATCAAACTCACTTACAAAGGCATTCCATCTTGCCTATCCAGAGTTTAAATCAGCTTGCTTGAAATAACTAGTGAAGCTGTTATGATATGTTTTTAACACAAAAATTTTACCCAGCAAGTAGTGTCTCCATACCCAGAGTGCATGTACTACTATTGTTAATTCTAGATCATAGGCTGAGTACCTTTGTTCATGTTCCTTCAACTTTCTTGACTCATATGCCACTACTTTGCCTTCTTGAGATAAAACTGCCCCAACACCCTCTTTATTAGCATCTGTACATACTTCAAATTCTTTTTTGGGGTCAGCTACCCTCAACACTGGTGTAGTGGTCAATAATTTCTTCAGCCTCTCGAAACTGTTTTGGCACTCAACAATCCACTTAAAGACTTTTCCTTTTCTCTGCAAGGAGGTAATGGGAAAAGCAATTCTGGAAAATCCTTCAATAAATCTCCGATAGTAACCCGCTAATCCCATAAAGGATCGAATATATGCCACATTCTGAGGTACTTGTCACTCCATGATTGTATTGATTTTCTCTAGATCAACAACAATCCCTTCTGTTGAAATGACATGGCCTAAGTACTGGATTTCTGTTTTGAAGAAATCACACTTGCTGAACTTAGCGTATAGCTGGTGTTTTCTTAGTATTTCCAACACAATCCTTAAATGTTCCTTGTGTTCTTCGTGGTTTTTAGAATAGATTAAAATGGCATCTATAAATATAAGTACAAAATTAACCAGGAAAGGATGAAATATACCATGCATCAACCTCATAAAGGTTGCTAGTGCATTTGTTAACCCAAAGGGTAACACCACAAATTCGTAATGCCCGTACCTGGTACAGAAATAAATCTTGTAAATGTCTTCATCCTTGATTTGGATATGATGATATCCAAATCTTAAATCTATTTTAGAAAACATTGTGCCCCCCTTCACTTGATCAAATAGATCATCAATCCTGGGTAAAGGATATTTATTCTTGATTGTTAACTTGTTGAGTTGTTTATATTCCATGCACATTCGCATGGTTCTATCCTTCTTCTTAATGAACAATACTGGTGCTCCCCACGGGGACACATTTGGACGAATATAACCTTTTTCAAGCAGTTCTTGTAATTTCATTTTTAAATCAGTTAATTCTGGAACACTCATTCTATAAGGATCCCTTGACACAGGTGATGTTCCTAGCATTAATTCAATGCTAAAATCAATATCTTGTCTTGGTGGTAATCGAGGAATATTTTCTGGAAAAACATCCATGAAATCCTGTACCACAGGTATGTTTTCCATCATAGGTGATTTTTCCTTAGAATTAGCATATCCCACTTGAATAGCATATATCTGGCATCCCTTCCTTATACATTTATTCATTTGGGATGCTGTAATTGGACATAGCTGTAGTGGCTTCTTGATTCCCTGAATCTCCTTGCGTGTTCCATCTTGCATTCTGTAATAGATAATATTTTCCTTGCAATCCACTAAGGTCCAATTTTTTTTTCTAGCCAATCAATGCCCAACAAAAAATCATAAGACCCTAATGGCAGTATGTTCAGATCTATGCTTAACTGCTGTTCTAAAATTTCCAAAATACAATTTGGAATATTGGCAGATACCTTTCTTTTTTCTCTCATGGCTAGCTATACCAGCCAAGGGTTTCTGAATTTCTGCCCTTTTAATTTACAAATTTCCACTATTTTAGGACTAACATAACTTATACTTGCACCTAGGTCTACCAAAATAGAAACAAATTGAGACAGTAATTTACCTTCCAACTCGATCATTGTTCTAGTTGAAAATCTGCTTGTCGATCCTCCAACGCCGTGTTGATATGTGCAATGTTTCGCGCCACATCGCCTACTGTAGAATCCTCCTGCAAGTTTGCAACTGTGTCATTTCTTGCTCGATGTGGGTAGTTTTTGTAATAGTGTGCCTCACCGCACCCCCAACACTGTAAAGGTGGCTTGGTCACCTGCCCTTGTTCAAGTTTTCTAGCTGCCTCTGTAGGCTTCTCTTCTGTTGGCCATCAGGTTCTTTGATGATTTCTACCAAATTGTTTGCTGACAGAACTTCGTGCAGAATTCTTAAAGTTATTTCTTTTGGTTCCTTTGAAGTTTGAGTTGCGTTTCTGTCCTTTTCTTGGCTGCAAAATTTTTCCAACCTCCCCTTTAGCCTTGGACTGCTGATAGCACATTTGTGCCTTACGAATGTCTTTGTCCATGGTTCTGGGATTCACAAATTCAATTCGCTCTTTCATATGTGTCAGTAGGCTGCTCAAAAATCTTTGCACCTTAGCCTTTTCTTCTCGGAGATATGGAACATATTGTAACAGGGAGGTGAACTTGGTGACATACTCGTCCATAGTCATCTATCCCATCTTCAAGTCATGAAACTCTTTAGATTTCTCATTATAGAAACGTTTTGTTAAATGCTTGTCATTAGAGTATTGCTGGAATGATTCCCAAGTAACATCTTGGTCCTCAATGCTGTGAAAATTCTTTACTTATTCCCACCATAGAGTGGATTTCTCCCTTAAGTGATATATGGCCAATCTGGCCTTCAGGTTGCTGCGGTACTTATACACCTGAAAATATTTTTTCATGTTTATCAACCATGCCTCTGCCACTTCCTCAACTTCACCATCAAATGTTTGTGGTTTTAATTTCTGAAATTCCCCCTGAAGTTCTACTTTCTGCTTCTTAACTTCTTGTTGATCTAACACATTGTCAGACTTTGCTTCATTATAGTTTTTTTTCTTATTGCTTCGTTGAGAAGGGCTTCTTTCCACTCTGTTAGTGGTGTGTTCCCTTGTTTGTCGCTCATCACCTTCTTGCATGTCCCTATCAGCACTTGGGTGTTCCATTCCTTGATGTTGGTTGTCTGACAGGCTCTTAAGTATATTTTATTGCTCTTGCATTAAACGTTCATTATCATTAAGAACTCACTCCGTCTCTTCCTACAGTTTATGTACTATACTCAAAAGTATGTTGGTTTGATGTTTTTGTTCCTCCAGCAGTCTACTTGTTTGTTGGTTTTGATTGATACTCAGCAGAACCCACATCTCAGGGCTCACTAATGGTTGTGTTTAGGGTTCCCCGGTGTCCTAGGATGGTTGTTGTGTTGATACCCTTCTATTCTGTGCATCAATATACACACATCGTAACTTGTTAGTTGACCCTTAGGGTCCCAGCGTATGAACGCTGCTATGATACCACTTGTAACACACATACATACCAAAAAAAGAAATTACTTTCTACTCTAAAGCTAAACCCATAATCAAAGGTTAAACTTACTATATAAAACTATATTTACTTAACATAATTCGACTTTAATAACCCATATCACTCTTCATTAAGTTTCCAACTTAATCAACATATAAATCACCACTTACCATTCACCATGAGGTTCCTCGTCACATTATAAGGTTTTATTTGAATGTTCAATGTTTATTTCTGTCGACATCGAAATTTAGTGTTAACATGTAATATATACATTCTGCGTACGATAATATTTTTGTCCTCATTACCACCGAGGAAAAGCTGGCATGTCCAAGCTAATAAATGTCGAAGTACTGGATATTAATTCCATCGGACAACTGTAGGATTTTGCCGTGATATGTTGTGTTTTTCGATGGTATCTATCGGTGATATTTGTCGTGGAAATTAGAAAGATCAACTGTTGTCATTTAGGCAGGAGTTGCATTGTTAACCTCGCCAATCGTAATCCTTCTCGGCTTATTTTCACTGTGCCTACACTGAGTAGCTTGTTTCATTCTGTGGTTTTACATTGCTGCATATTCGAGCTATGGCTCCGCCTTCATTGGGGTTTCACCAGACTTACGAGGATTACATTGGTGTAGCCCTCTTGGTTCTGCAACTTAGCGGAAAGGAGGTGTTGTTGCTAACTGTGAGGAGTTTATGGACTAATTTGTCCACTGTTTCCATTGCATCTCCTTCAGAATTGGTTCAATTTGCTCAATGTATAGGTAGTCACTCATCTCAACTACATGAATCTTCTCAATGCATTTCTAGATTTTTTTCGAAATATATCTATTTGTTTCTTTTTGTGGTTTAATGTTTTTTCCTTTTGTTTCTCCGTGTTTATTTGAATACTTAAGGTGCGATGCTCAGAGGAAAAAGAAAAATATAAATCTCAGGTAATCTCTTTAACATTTTCTCATTTTTTCGAACACTATTCTTCTTTCGAATAGAAATATGTTTAGCAACTTGAATAGATTTCTTACTGATTTTCCCTCCATTGCTATGGCTGTTGGTCAACACTTGCAGGTTGGAATTTGCTTCAGTTAGCATATCTTTTGGCATAAAGTTTAGTTATTTTGGGCTAGCTTCGGTCATGGCTAATCTGCTTAGCTATTCTTCCACGTACTTATGATACTTGTGTTCAGTCAATGAGGTCTTAAATATCTCTGGCGGACTTCTAGCCTTCATGGGGTCTATGAATTCCAAAACTCAGCTTTATCGGTCGGCCTGGTTTAGGTCTTATTTCTCTTATATATATATATTGTAAGGTTAAATATAATGTCTGGACAGAGTTTCTTGAGGACCCGGATAATCTCTCGCTCTTCTTTTTGTAAACATTATCTGTGTATTAATTTATGAAAATGAGATTCGCCCTTGCTTATTGCAATTTTCGGATATGGCCATTGCTATGTAAATAGTCTTGTTTAGTCTTGTGTGCCATTTGGACAATATATATTTTTTAAGAGAAGTAACTCGCTATTTCCTATAATGGAATGAAATGCCTATTATTATTATTATTTTTTACGATAGCTGTAGACCTTCTGGTATTGCATTTTAGGGTATTCCACCTGGTCTTACCCTTTTTCAAAGAAAATGTATATTACTCTCTCTATTTTGTTTAAATATGATTATAAGGAGAAATTTCATATTTCTAGATGATGTTTACCCAGGGTATATTTTCTTGGTCATGGTCGAAGCTCTCGACCGACCTTTGCTTTTCTGTACTGCAAATATTTTCTCCTCAAATGTTTTTTTCTGAGTTTTTATTCAAGGTTTACACTTCTGCATAAATTACCGAATGTTGATATTTGTAGAGCTAACAGTTATTGTCTTTTCTAATATTTCCTCGATAGATTAAATCCATAGTCATTAGTTTAATCTGGTAACAATAGTTTTTTATTCAGGTGACTGGATCACCTTGCTTAATGTTTGAGTATAATAGTGATTAAGGTATGATGTGTCCTGGGTTAGGGTTTTACCAGGTACCCTCGACCAACAATCTTCTCTACATAAATTTAAATATATGTTCTTCCATTTATCTAGTTCCACAGGTCATTTCATTAACTGGAATATTTTTTTTCTATATAATAAGTTCACTATAAATTATCTATGCTTATAAGTGAAATCTTGTTTTTTCAGTTTCCTATATCTGACAGCCACAACTGTATAAATTTTAATCTATATTTTTCACATCTTCCTTTACATAATAAAAGAACTACCGAACTTTAAATACAATGTCGGTTCTGCATTTAATTTACATCATTTATACAATTCTAGGATATGCATATTGGGATATTAATAATATAGAGATTAATATCATTCTTTCCCAATCCTATTTTCATATAATTCACTGTATTTGTCATTGGTAAAGAAAAATACCTGTACATATCTAGTTTAGAGATATTACAGTACTTAATTCTACTGAGCATACACAGTTACTTATTTGTCATGAAAGTTGCAGCTATGGTCCTCCCAACCTTCAAGAGAGGCGATTATGTCCTCCTCTTGCCCCCGTGCTCCCTTCCTGAAAGGTACGGGTTGACAGTGGATATTTCTGCTGTGACCTCAGGACGCTTAGTCCAGTCAGTACCATAAATAAATTCAGGATTGTTGAGTTTTTTCCACTGGTCTCTACCAGCCCTAGAAAATATACACTCTCTCTTAGTCCATGAACATAACCCCTACTCCTCACTGGGATCAGTCTCTTATCCCTAGAGGAGCAGCTAACTGTTTCCAACTGTCCCAACCACCTTCCAATTCTTGGAAAACATTTACCATCAACTTTTAATTTTTATGGAATCACTTTCCATAACTGATCTTATTATTCATAATTAATTACTAATGAAATTTTTTTTTTAGCAAAACATTAATAGTTCTAGTCTTTTCTTAAAACAATAATTAAAAAAATGTATTTTAACTAGTTAACAACTAGTTATCATCAAATGCAGTTGTCACACTATTTTTATCTTTTTTTTGAGGATGTGACATACTTACATATGTCCCTCATATTGGATTGTAGAATGAGTCTCTCTGTTGGGCTCAATAATATAATTTTTTAGCCGAGATGGAGAGAGATATGTGAGAGAGAGAGATGTGTAAGAGATATGTGAGAGAGAGAGATGTGTAAGTATCTCACGTCCTCAAAAAAATAATAAAAATATTTTTCACTCATATCGACCAAACAAAAATTAAATAACCATATAAATAAACAATTAAAAATATATTAAAAAAGTTATTGATATTTCACTTTCACTCTTCAAGTAATAAATATAATATTTACATGCCTATCTTAAATATAAATAATATAATTTTTGAGCAGAGAGGCTCATTCTAGAATCCCTTATGAGGGAGATGTGTAAGTATGTCACATCCTCAAGAAAAATAATAAAAATAATTTTCGCTCGTATCAGAATAAAAAATTAAATAACCATAAAAATAAACAATTAAAAAAATCTATTTATCTTATAAATATCTTAATATAGAACTTAAATAAACTATTTGAATATCCATAATAACTAATATATTTCAGTATGAACTTTCTCCCTATACAAAAAAAAGTGTATGTTTATATATGTGTGTATTAATGTTAACCTTACTTCCAAAGGAAAAAATAATTGAAGGTAAAGTAGAGTAGTTACTTTTTAATAAGAGAAAATGTGTAACTAATTTATTTTTTAATATAAAATTTTAATAATGATAAAATATTAAAATATACAATTTAAACAATGAAAAATTACCAAATAGATGTATATTAATCATATATTTACCAAGCATTAAAGATGTGTAAGCGCCCAACGATATGTAAGTATGTCGTTGGGCGCTTACACATCTTTAGTGCTTGGTCCCTTTTAAAATAAAAAGAAAATATTCTTTAAATAGAAAAGCAATGTTGCTATAATAAAATTGAAAAAATATATATAGTATGCATTTTTAATTAGTTTCACATATGCCCTAATATCATGAAAGTATTTAGAAGTAAAAAATAAGTGAGTAAGATGTTTAAACCTTATGTTTTTCAAAAATATTTTAATATGTGATATTAACTTTATATATATCTATATATAAAATAAAAAATAAAGTCTCATATAATAAAATATCCAATATGAATTATGGATAAAATATTTTAAGATTAATTAATATAAAATAACTCAATACACATATTATGTAATCTCTATAACATTCAAAAATGCAATTTAAATAGTAAAAAATTACACATAATTTATTGTATTTTAAAATAAGTTTACAACAAAAAGAAATTAATCTTTCTTAATCTTTCTTAACTTAGCAAGAGAACTAAGTCTTTAGCATTAAAGTTACAAATTATGTTTTAAGAAAATTTGAGTAAAAATTTAAAATTTATATTAATCAATGTTAAATTAATAGTGGTCAATAAACAAATCAAATCTTATAGTCTTTCTCTAGCACGAACTAACAAATTTAGATGTGCATAAATTTTGGTTGACAGTAAGTAACTACTAGTAAGTCTACACATTTACAATTTCTCCTACCTTAGTGTTGAAAAAAACCTAAATAATAAGGTATGAGATATTTTGAAGTATTTTATTTTTGGATGATTTTTTGCAAAACTAAAAAATAAAAAATCACTACACAAATATCTAAAATTCATGGATGGATATTGCAATGATATTCTTAAGTTACGGCATTATGCAAACACTTAAATAAGGCCTTCAAGTTATTGTCCAACCAAATGTTTGAAAAATAGTTTTTTAATAATATAAAAAAATAATACTTTTTTTTTTTAAAAAGTTAAACATTATAAATTACATTGGTCAATGCTAAACTAATATTAATCAATAGGAAAATGAATTGTTAGAGTCTTGATCTAGCTGAATCAATAAAAATAAATTCTCATGAATTCCATAGTAAAACTTGGGGTTGGTCAATTCCAAATATAAAATAACATAAAGAAGTTTGCCACCATTGTAACACAAGAAGTTGAATATAGAAAGCCCTTCTTTATATATTGTTCAATTTATATTAGAATTAAATCTCAAAATATTTGTCACATTACCAATAACCTTTCAACAACAAAACTAATAGTAGTATTAAAGTGTTTTACATATTTTTCTAAACTATAAAAATAAAATTTTAAAAGAATTCAAATATTTTTTTTTTTAATTTTTGTAACTTCGATCATTATTAGCACTATTAAAATAAATAAAGTCCATATTTAATTATTATTTTTTAAATATTGTATTAAAATATAATTAAACATTATTGTTAAATTATGAAAATAAACTTTACAATTATGAAAATTTTAGGGGGCTTAGACCACAAAACGGTTAGACCACAAAACTTGTTATGGAATTTCTTTACCATGTGACTCACATGTCCTTTAAAAAAAAAAATGTACATCATATAATTGCGGGATCAAATTTGTTTGTACTTTTATTTTAAAAAGTTGTATAAATTTTTTATATGAATGTTTGAATCTACTTTTTATAATAGTGGAAATGGTTTTAGTATTATTAAAAAAAATTGGGACACCTAAAATTTTGTTAAAATTTCCATAATTTTCTTAATAAATTTGAAAAGTGAGTAAACTACTATGAATTTAAAAACGATAGCTTTAAATAATTTGATTAATATTATTTAAATTTTTTATAATTACTTGTGAATTGTGAAATCCCATAGTTTTAAAAATGATAATTTATGATATTTAAGTTGTTATAATTAATTTGACATTACTTTTAAATGTCTCTTCCCTATTACTGTCAAATATCTAAACCCTTAATACTTTTCAAAACTAATCACGTTAATAAATTTAATTACAATGGTTAGTTCGAAATAGACTGACAAAGTTTTATCTCGTGTAATTATAATCTAAAGATCTAGAAAAAAACTAAAAATAGTAGAAATCAGAATTCAAAAATTTAATTTAATTTAATTTCAAAATTATATATATATATATATATATATATATATATATATATATATATATATATATATATATATATATAAACCATTTTATAAATGAATAATTTTATTAATAAAAAAATATATTTAAGTGATTTTTTTCCTTATATTAAAAATATAATGTGATATCAATGTTAAAGAATGGGGTTCTTATATAAAAAATTAACCCAGTGTTTTATTATTTTGTTAGATTTGTTTTTATTTTTTTTTATTTTTATTTTTTTAAATTTATAAAAAAAAAGAGAATTGCATTTTATGATTAAGATAACAATTAGGGCAATTGTATAAATTAAATGGAAAAATATGTAACAAGATTAATTATGGAGATTCATCCTACTTTATTATGGAGATGATAAGCTTTGTTACAATACCACTACTTATTAATACCACATGTCCAAAAAACCATAAATCATTTCATATGACACTTGTTTATATAACACTTTTTAATTAATAAATTTTAATTAAAAGGGGAAAAAGATAGAGCTATGGAAATAAGTCTAGACCTTTGATTTCTGTAAACTATTAAGAATATTTTAAAATATTCTATGAAGATTAAATCTCTACCATTTAATTAATAATAATTGATAATTAAATTAATAACTTGAAAGCCCAATTCCAAAATAAATATACTTATTAACAAAATTAAGAAAGAAAATGAATATTTTCATAATAAAATAATAAAAAATAATAAAAATAATAAAAATTTATAATAATTAAATTAATGTATTTAATTTAAATATATTATATTTGTTACTTAATATAAAAAAATTACATAAGTAGTGGGAGATTCAAAAACTAAATTCCTTGTATGGGTTGTTAGATCAGTGTGTGATATGATGCGAGAGAAGATAAACAATGCAACGAAAGGCTTGGACAGGTGGAAGAATCAATTGTAAGGATGAGTGATTAGATGGCACTAATGGGGTTAGGATAATATGACAATCCTTAACCATTGTTCCCGATTCACCTATAGTATAATCCCACCTTTATTTATGAGCATGTTTGTGATAGCCATTAATGGCCCGTGTGAGTGGGGGAAGACAAACCACTCAGCTTCGAAGGAAATGGCATGGGGAAAGAACTCCCCATAAGTTTCCATTATGATTTGGCATCATGTGATGAATCAACCATGAATGTGCCCTCTTATGTGAGGGTGGACGTGATCTCTGGTTGTCTCACTTGGTTTGTAATTTTCCTTCAAGGCACGTCTCTACAACTCTCCATTCTGAATGATCATTGGTTGGACAATACTAAAATTCAAAAACACAATCATGAATGAGATTTTTGATGAAGTGTATGTGTAGCTCAATGTTTTTCATGCATTGATGCTAAATTGGATATTTTCATAGCTGAATGACACTCTGATTATCACACCAAAGTATAGTTGGATGCTGTTGATGAAGACCAAATTCAGATAGGATCTGATGAAGCCACAAGGATTCCTTGTTGGCTTCAACTATACCATGATACTTTGCTTCTGTCGAAGAAAGAGAGATGGAAATTTGTTTCTTACAAGACCATGTAATAGGTCCTGAACCAAGAGTGAATACATAACCTGCAGTAGACTTTTGATCATCAGGGTCACCGGCCCAATCAGACTCAGCGAAACCAATCAACAATGGATATGCTCCTGCACTGTAATGAATCTCGAACTGAACTGTACCTCGAATATATAGAAGTATTCTTTTAGCTTCTTTCTATTGAATTTCATGAGGTTGGTGCATAAACCGAGCAACAAGACCAACGACAAAGGAAAGGTAAGGACAGGTATGTGTTAGATATAATGATTTACTAACAAGTTGATGATACAAGGTAGCATAAACTTCAGGGGAATTATAAGTGATTGAAAGATTGAATCCAAACTAAAAAGGATAAGGGGCCAACTTACAGTCTTCCATGTGAAAGTGGCATAGAATATCACAAGCACACTTGGAATTAGAAAGGGTAATACCTTCTTTGGATTGCAAGAATTGAAGACCAAGGAAATAATGCAAGTGTCATAAGTATGTCATTTCAAACTTCTTTTTCAGGATAGACTTCACATGGTTTATATGGTTGGGATCACTACTATTAAGGATATGATCATCAACATAAATAACATAGATGATTAAGGACTTACCCACTTTCTTGGTGTAGACAATGTTGTTAGAATGGCATCTAGAAAAGCCATTGTCTAAGAGAAAGCTATCCATTTTGGCATACCAAGCCCGAGGAGCTTGTTTGAGACCATAGAGAGACTTCCTAAAGCAATAAACAAGGCTAAATTCGTTTTGGATAAAATGAGGGGGTTGTTCCATGTAGATTTCTTCATGAAAATCCCTATGTAAGAAGGCAGATTTAACATCCATCTGATGGAATTCCCATTTAAAGGAGAGAACAAGGGAAAGAACAAGGAGGATAGAATTCATTTTGGAAACAAGGGAGAAGGTTTCAGTATAGTCAATGCCTTCAACTTGTGAAAATTTTTTAGCAACAAGACAAGCTTTATGTTTATCCACTTTTCCATCTAGTCCAAACTTTGTTCTGTAAAAGCATTTGCATCTGACAAGTTTTCTTCACTTTGGAAGTGGAACAAGATCCCAAGTATCGTTTGCCAATAAGGAATGATATTCTTTATTCGTAGCTGCATTCCAATCTGGATGACCTGAAACTTCTTCAAAGGTGCATGGATCATGATTTTCTTGAACTTGAGCCAATAAGGAAGAGGCTCTTTCAAACTGAGAACGTGTACGATGTTGATCTGTAGGGTTGCCTGCAAGAGAACCTATTGCATCCCGAGTAGAGCGGACCCATCTTGGAAGTTGTGGAACTAAAGGAAGATCTTGAGGAGGTGGAGAAGGATTTTCATCATCGTTGTCATCATCTAAAATATAAGGAATTTTGTCAAAAATAGAAGAGATAAAGAGAGGTGACACATATGCCAAATCAGGCTCATAGGCCAAAGGTGGCACACCCGACGAACAAGGCTCGCAGGTCGATGCATTTTCATCAAATTTTATATCTCTTCTAATGATTACATTTTTGGATTTTAGTTTAAGAAGTATATATCCTTTGACATCTTCAGAATATCCAAAAAAAATGCATTTTTCACTCTTAGGTTCTAAGGCTTTATGTTTCGCATCTAGAATATGGGTCCAAGCTTCACTTCCAAAAACACGAAAGTGAGTTACATCTAGTTTGATTGATCTCCAGGCTTCTTCTGGAGTTATATTGCTTGAAACCTTAGTAGGAGTGATATTCACTATGTAATTTGCACATTTAACTGCTTTTGCCCAAAAATTAAGACTAATTCCTTTAGATTGAAGCATACAATTAGCCATTTATTTTAGAGTGTGATTCTTCCTTTCAGCTACACCATTTTTTTGTGGAGTATACAAAACATTATGTTGCAACTGAATGTCATGCTTAGTGCAAAAGTGGATAAATTTGTTGTTAACATATTATCCTCCATTGTCAGATCTTAAATTAATAATGTGATGTCTAGATTGTTTCTCAACAAAGGCCTTAAAGGCCAAGAACATGTTAAAAAATTCACCCTTGATTTTTAAGAAGTATACCCAAGTGCGTCTGGAAAAATCATCAATGAAAGTTAAGAAGTACTTGTAGCCAGTGAAAGAAACAATTGGAAGTGGACCACATAAATCACTGTGCACAAGCTGCAATGGGGTTGAAGTGTGCCAAGAGGCATGTTTTTCAAAAATATCCCGATTCTTTTTTCCGAGTACACATCTGGAACAAACACCATCTCAAAAAGATACCATAGGAAGACATGCCACCATATTTTATTTTCATAGAGTTTTAAGAGAGCGATAGTTTAAGTGAAAAAATTGCTCATGCCTAAGTTTGCTCACTTCATCATTATGAGCAACAAAAACAAAGGGTAGAAATGATGACCCAAAATTTTCAAACTTATACTTATTTAATAATTAAGTAAATAATTAAATTAATTAAAATGGAACAAGCGATTATAAAATTTCATAGTCAAACTAGCCGTTATCTTAACGGTTAGTTTATCCATTTCTGCATCTATTTAAACTCAATGTCCAGATCTAATCTCTCACCTAGTCCTGATGATGAACCACACTGGTTGGTTCGAAACGCGTCGACAACGTTCATTTGAATGTGATTATTACCGAAAAAATTCTACATAATTATACAATCTTGTGGAATCATCAGCAATGCCAGTAGCTAAAATATGTCTAGGATATTTGAGGTCCTTAATTACAACATCATGACATGATAATTCTATTGATTTCCCTTCACTTGAATGAGTTGTCTGATAAAAAAATAGAAGGTTGCAGGACAAGGTAGGAACACATAATACATCATTAAACTAACCATTATCTAGATGAATGGTTCCAGACCCTACAATACTAGAAGATCTATCATCACCAACATATATATTTTTGGTGTTACAATCATTTAAAGAAGAAAACATGAATTTATTTTTGGACATGTGGTAAGAGGCTCCAGAATCAATGAGCCACTCATGAGAATGATAAGAAGAATATACATTTAATGCATAACCAGATCTTGCTGCTTCAGAAGCACAAGAAAAAAGTGCCATTCCTGAAGATGAAGTTGAAGAGTTCTCAAAATTGATGTTGTTCTTCTTCATCGTTGCTTCCAAGGCTTCCATCTTCTTAAAACATTTTGACTCTATGTGGAAATCATAATTACAAAAGTTGCAATGTATATCTATCTTCTTCCCTTTGTTTTAATTTGCCTTATCAGTTTGTTGAGTTGCTTTTTCAGTTTGCGGCTGATATTTCTTAAGACCCTTGTTTGGTTTAGGACCATTCTTTTCAGGATGCTGCTTCTTAGGATTATTTTGGTATGGTTGCTATTGGGTTTCTAAGGCTTTCTTAGAAGAATTTCCAGTATTAATAAGACCAAGGTGTAAGATTTGTTTTTGTTCTCTTATCAAATAATCACAAAAGGCATCAAAAGAGGGGGACTTGTATGTTGTTCCTTGAGAAATGAGGGCTTCTTTAGTGGAATGGAAGGTGGAAAGAAATTCAGAGTATGCAAGGCCAAGCTTAGAAAGAGTGGAATAAATAAGGCTACCATATTCCTTTTTGACCTTACAACCTTCTAAAAGAAGTCTAAGGGTCTTGAATTTGAATAGAAAATCTTCAATAGAGGAGAAATTATTATGGTCCAAAGAAAGCAACTCATTTTCAAGCTCGTGGGCTCTGATTTCATTTTGAATGCCAAAAACAATATTTAGTTTTTTCATAGCTTGATCAAGGGATTCAATTTCTTGGATATGAAATCTAAGATCTTGAGCAATGGACATTCCTATCAAACTTCGTGCTTGATCTTGTTTATTTTCCCATTTAGTGGTTTTATCTCCATCGGTAGGTTTAGTTTCTTATCCTGTGGCTATTATATAAATCCCTTTACTTCTAAGTAAGTCTACCATGTAGGATAACCATTGGAAATAATTGGTGCTGTTAAGAATAACCGGGCATTCACTTTCCATTTAAAAAAAAACTGAAGCTGAAAAGGCTAAAACCAACTGCTCCAATGGAAAGATCTCGAAAAATTAGGTCGGTTAAAAAAATGGCTCTGAAAACGGCTTCCGGATGAAGAAGTTATGCCTTTTTGAAAAAAGGTTGTAGTAGATGCCGAATAGTTATGTGAGAGGTTGAAAGATGATGATGAAAAAAACAAAAATTCGCCCCCCTTTTTCCAAACTTCATACAATAAGCTCACTTTAAAAAAAACTACTTTATGTGACCCACTTTTATAAATAAGTGAGAGTCACTTTTACAATATTTTGTTTAAATAAACGCACCCCACACCCCCCCCCCCCCCCCCCTTTTTTTTAACCGACAACTTGGCAAAAAGTTTTTTAAGAAAAATTTACTTGACAAAAAGTTTTTTAGAAAAAGAAGCTTGACAAAGAGACTTGAACCCAAGACCTCTATTCTCATAAACTAATTTTACACCAAGTGAGCTAGTAAAAGGATTTTGTAATTGTTTGAAAGGAGGAAGGGTTTTTTTTTTTCTCTTTGGTGTCTGTGCTTTTTCCTGCAAAAAAATTAAAAAATCCATGCAAAACAAAAATACAAGCCTTACGGCAGAACGTTATATTTCTGGTTAGTCTTATCGGAAACTATCTACTTTTCTTGCTATTTCTAGTTTCCCGAGATCACACAAATACACGAGGAAAGAGCATATGTAGTAGAAAAATCGCGTCTTCCGGATTTTGATTTGTCGAGATCGCACACAGTGTAGAGCAAAGAGCATACACAGAGAAGATAGTATAGATACAGCAATAAAACAAACTATAAATCAAAATAAACAGAGGGATTAATAAATATAACTGCAAAAAATATACTTTATACCTCCAGATCTAAAATGACATAACTTGGGCAACCAGAAACCTTTATGCATAAAACGAAAGGGGTTCCTCACTCTAACAGATGCTTTGAACACAACAGAGCAGTTATCCCCCCCTGAAAGTGGTCAGAAATAATAGATCTAGAAAACGACAGTCTCATGAAGTCAAACTGGCTTCGAATTTGGATCAACAACGGATGCAACCCTAAAAAATGGCTCCGATACCATGTAGGAATTTACAGGGTAAGTTCCTTAGATCAAACACCAAATGTCACCACTCACAAACAGATGACATATCAGTACACCGATATTTGACGTGGTTAAAACCATCGAAGAGGGAAACAATCCATGACCCGAGGCAACGCGGTCACTTCAGGAAATTTATTAATATAAAGAAATAAAATTTACATAAGCTTCTCTCATAAACAATTACTGGACAAATGACCCTCCATGCTCTTTAAATAGAGATCATGGACCAATCGAGTGTTAAGCAATGGATCAAGTGTTGGTAATACCGAGGAGAGAACTCTAATGTGCCCTAATAATGATAAAAATAAAAATAAAAATAAAAATAATATAATATAATATAATTAAATAAATAGTAAATACAAAATAAATAATAAAGAGAATAATAATAATAATAATAATAATAGTAAATAATAAACTGGAGGTCTAAATTGTAAACACATAAGTAAAGTTAACAAGAGTAAAAATGAATAAATTAAGAAAGATTTAAACTAAGAAAACTATAAAAATAAGTAAAGTTAACAAAAAGTAAAAAGGAATAAAATAAGATAAAACTAAATTAAGAGAAACATTAAATTAAGTAAAACTTAAAATAAAGAAATAAAGGTTGCATGTTGACATAGTGAATGTGTGCATGTGGTTCCCCTTCCATTGTTTGGTCTATTTAATAGACATTGAGACATATTCATTTATCATTCTTTCATCCATTCTCTTGGGAGAAAGGTATTGTGAGACAAAGGATTCCATGGCAGTAGTACGTTGATTGAGGGTTCGGGGGTGGCTAGTTGTAGAAAGATTACATGCATTTGAGCCTACAGTTGGGTGGATGGTTGTCCCCAAAACATTATTGCGATTATCGGGATTCAAATAGCATTCAACTTCGGAGTCTTAAGTAAGGAATATTGTTATTACAGGTAAGTCGTCTTTGCTCATGTTTATGAAATTTCTATGCTAGCTTGTTAATAGTTTGTGTTGATTATTAATTGTATGTTTGATATAATTAGTTGCATGTTAAATTTTGTTGTTGTTACATATGGTATCAGAGCGAATTTCGACTCTATGTGACATCTAAGTAAAAGTTTGAAAAAAAAATATACTTGATTTTGATTGTGATAATAGGGAAGAATTTAATCAAGTAGATTAGATAAATACAATTAAGTTTTAATTAAAAAAAAAAAAAGTTGATTAAATAAATATCATTTATTTTAAGAAAGTAAATAAACTTTCTTTATTATTAAAGATACACTTGAGAAACTTTTTGTTTATATGTAATTATATAGATGTTTTCTCTGTTATAATTTTAATTTAAAAGAATTTTATAAACTTTAAATACTTGTTACATGCATGATATTATAATATAATTACATTATTACATGTTCTAAATACATTATAATATTTCTTAAAAAAAAAAACACATTGTATTCAACTAAATAATATAATTTTTACTAATTGGAATTTTAAAATTAAAGAGTTATAATGATGTAAAATATTTAATACACACCAAAAAAAAAAAAATGCATTCAAAATAATATATAAATTATATATGTGTGTTTATTTAAATTAAAAATTTTAAATATAATAATTATTATATAAATTATTAAACAAATAATATTTTTAAAATAGATAAACTTTTTTTTATTGAATATAAAATTGGGGAAATTGAGTTTTTTTTTTCACAAAGGAAAAATTCGTAACTTTTCATTAAAAGATAAGTTACATGTTACATATACTAGTAGTGCACTATTGATCAGGCCACCAGAGCGTCCATAATAAACCAATACATAGCTCAAAACAAAAGCAATAAGTTACCAGTAACATCTTGAGGAAATTGAGTTACTTCTTATTTGTATGTAATTATATACATATGTATTCTTATGTTATAACTTTAAGTTAAAATAATTCTATTAAAGATTAAATTTATACTATTGTTATTATGTCATGCATTATATTTGCATACATGCATATTTTAAATTTATTATAATTCTTTTATGTAAGTTCTATTATTGTTAATATATAATATATTAATATATAATTATGGTTAAGATGAATAAATAACAATTTCAAGAATAGTGATTTTGATTTAGCATTTAATAAATAACTTAATTTTTTATTTACGATCCATGGATTCTTGTAACCCTAAGATTCCAAATTAGTAGTTACTTTATTTGATATAGTCAATTAGTTGATTAGTTTAAAACATACAACCCTGAAATTTATGCACGATGGTCTTTTCTTAAGATTAAGATTCCAAATTATTAGTTACTTTATTTAATAGTCAATTATTTGATTAGTTTAAAACATAAAACCCTAAAATTTATGCATGATGGTCTTTTCTTATTTCTTAAAATTAAGAAAATTACTACATAAGAATAAAAATGTAGGAATACGAAATTAGTTTATAAATATTATATATATAGTTATATACATTTTATTGATTAATAAAATGATTAATAGACAATTTAATATTAATTATTAATAAATTAAATATATAATTATTAGAAAGATCTTTGAATTATTGTTTTCATGATTAATTATTATAAATAATTCTTTACAATTATTTAAATTTTTTATATTTATAGAAAAAAATAAAAAAAAATAAAATCACTGCTTATATTTAATCTTTTTAAATCCCTTATAAATATTAAATTTTAGAATACAATATTAACCTAAAGTTGACTCCATGCAAGTGGCCATATAAATTTGAGGACTATGCAAATCAATGAGATAACGAATAGTTAAGTGGAAACTTAAGTTATGAAACAACGGTTATGTTCATGTTATAAATATTTTATTATATATAATGGTGATAACTGAAATAATGGAACATATGTACGATGACGTTTACTTTTAACTAAGGGATTATATTTATGTCGTGATCTCTTTTTAAGTGGATTCAATTCACCGATAATGTGGTTATTACGTTAAACTAATAATAATTTGCATAGATTAATTATTATTCTCTTGAAAAAAATATTATTTATTAAGGGAAAATATATACTAATTTATAAATATGATTTAAGGATGATTTAATTTTATTTAATATTTTAAATAATTATATTAAATTGTAGATAAATAATTGCCAGTTGTATTTGTATAAATAATAATTAATTTTTTTCTAATCCAAATATCATTATAATAGTGAGAGAGGGTCACTACTTTATTCGGTCTGGTTGCGGGTTCTCTCTCTCGAGCATCTTGGCCGCGTGCGCTCACTCCTCGTAGGTAAACGCGCTCCACTCCGCGTGAGCCCACTCCTCGTAACTTCATCTTTATTTTTAAGTAGTTTTGGTTATTAGATATTTGTTTATGTCTTTACATATATGAATGAAATTATAAAATAATTTTAGTATATATGCTCTAAATATATTATTCCAATTTTATTTTTAGTTTTTAGTATGAATAATATAATTAATTTTATTTAGGGATATATAATAATAGGTTAATAATGTTTTGTAAACAAAATTATAACATTGTTAAAAATATATATATATAAAATAAGTAGAAGCTTTATAAATTTTGTTGTGAATAGAAATATGGTTTTTATTTGTAATTGTTATTGAAAAATTATATATATACAATTAGTTTAATTGATAAAATTGTTACAAGTTTTTTTGAAATTTTGAAATGGAAATGGTTAAAGTGAAGTATGAATTTTAATGTTTTCATGAAAATTTAGTATAAAAGATTTAAGCATAAATCAAGGAATGTAAATGGATTATAATGATGATTTTTTCTATGAAATTAGGAATGTGTAAGGGAATTTTTTGGAATTTTGTCTTGTAAATATCTAAATTGTGTCTAATAGCTTAAATTTTATTCATAACCTATGGTACTATGTATAAGGTTATGGGTTCAGTTATTTGTTATGTCAACATAAGAGTTTTGATGTATAATGTTGGGATAAAGTTTCATGATATGATGGTATGTGGTAATTGGTCATAGTTCTGATGTGAGGATAATGATGCACACATGGTTCTTATTTATTTTGTTATGATAATGATGTTTTATGCTCATGATGGATATAATATGCATAGGGATCATGATGATATGATATGATATATATTAACATGTAGTTCATTTATTATGTGATGTTACGATATATCTTTGATACATATATGTTGATGTAATAACTTATGATGATATTTCATGATGTGTAGCATGTGGATTATTTTTATGAATTTATGATTATAACTAATGCATTGGATGCATGTTGAGATGTGGTGATTGACAGGAACTCCAAAAATGGGTCGAGAGGGCTGAGTTATTTGATGATCTCGTGGGAGCCCATACCTACGAGGGAGAATAAGTAACACCATATGGGCTAGGGACAAACTTAATCAACACTACATATGCCAGTGGTTCATTTTTCTTGTATAGCACTTGATGGACAACTCTTGAAGGGTTGTGGGACCATCTTGAGGAGGCCAAGGGCCTGATATTGTAGGTCAAGTGCTTGGTATTGGATTGGGATCCTGAAGTCTGGAAGGGGTGTAAGGACTTTGATGCATGGGCTTGTGCACCTTAGTGAGTGTGGAGGGAGTGGGCCAACCTTGCAAGATGCCCGGAGTCATTGAGTGCTGGAACCAGATGCCTGCCTTAGGGCATATGAGGTTTGAGTAGAGCACGAGCCTTGGGCTATGTCATAGACCAATAAGGCTTATGCCTGGTTCCGAAAGTGGGAAAAAGGACAGAGATTCCTTGAAATTTCCCGGGTTTTGTGGAAATTTTCGATGCCTGCTGGTTATACTATTTCAGCAGAGGGTGTTGGGAAAACATGAAGTAATAAAAAACTAGATAAATAAAATGCTAAATTATTCAACTTAACCTCGGGACGAAGTTTCTTAAAAAGGGGGAGTATGTATGTAATGTCCCCTAATAATGATTATATATATATATATATATATATATATATATATATATATATATATATATATATATATATATATATAATAAATAATAAGTCAATAATAGTAAATATAGAATAAATAATAAGGAGAATAAAAAAAAAAAAAAAAAAAATAGTAAATAATAAACTGGAGCTCTAAATAAAATAGTAAATAATAAACTAGAGTTATAAATTATAAATAAATAAGTGAAGTTAACAAGAGTAAAAGGAATAAATTAAGAAAGAGTTAAACTAATAAAAATATACAAATAAATAAAGTTAACAAAAAGTAAAAAGAAATAAAATAAGATAAAGTTAAATTAAGAAAAACATTAAATTAAGTAAAACTTAAAATAAAGAAATAAAGGTTTCATGTTGACACAGTGAATGTGTGCATGTGGTTCCCCTTCCATTGTTTGGTCTATTTAATAGACATTGAGGAAGATTCATTTATCATTCTTTCATCCATTCTCTTGAGAGAAAGGTATTGTGAGACAAAGGATTCCCTCGGAGTAGTATGTTGATTGAGGGCTCGAGGGTGGCCAACTGTAGAAATATTACATGCAGGTAAGCCTACGGTTGGGTGGAGAGTTGTCCTCAAAACTTTGTTGCGGTTAACGAGATTCAAATAGCGTTCAACTTCTGAGTCTCAAGTAAGGAATATAGTTGTTATAGGTAAGTCGTCTTTGCTCATGTTTATAAAATTTCTATGCTAGCTTGTTAATAGTTTGTGTGTTGATTATTAATTGCATATTTGATATAATTAGTTGCATATTAAATTTTTAGGTTATTACAAGAATGAACCGTCGGATCACTACATATCAAGACGATCAGATTAAAAGTTAAATTTACATAGTAAAGAAACACGCTTTACCTAACTCTACACTAGACCAAATTATACTTAACTATTTCCTATATGTCGAAATATCCTAATAATATTTCACATATGAATATCTATTCTGTGTATTCTTACATTAATAAATTAAAAATATTTTTTTATTATTCATTTTTTTATTAGAAAAAAAAAACATTGATCTATCAAATCTTCTCATATTAATTCAAAATAATTTCTTTATTAATTATTTAAATAATATTATCTAAAATAATTTTATAATATATATATATATATTACAAATCACCATAAATAACCCTACACACACTCATAATTTGCTTTATAAAAATTAAACTTTTTATAATTGAATATAGAATTTATCTTTGAGAGTTGAACATCTTTTCCAATTATCTCATTCTCATTTATATCACATATATTTACTTTTTAAAAATTAATGATTTTTTTAATTAATGAGAATTTATTATTCATTCTCGTTTAGCTTAAAATTCTATAAAGATATTTTAGAATAGTAAGTTTGAGATATGTAACTTACATATTTTAATTGCCTTAAGACATCAAATTCATTTATATATTTGAAAAAAAATATTTTAATTTTTTTTTAATTATAATAATGACAAAAAAAAATAAAAAAAATTTATCACATTGTTAGATTACATTATTATTATTTCATATCTCATTAATGTATATTTATTGAAAGATAAATATTAATATATAATATTATTTTTATTTTTTTTCTAATTCCATTTACTATTGTTATTTAGATGCAAACATTAATAATATCAGTATAAATCCATCTTAATCACAAATCTAGCATGCACACTAAGAGGGATCAAATATTTTGAGGTGATAACCAATTTTATAGTGCAAAATTTTATAAATGCTTGCATCTAAAGAGATTTAATTCCTCTTGATGCTTGATACTCTCTCTCTCTCTCTCTCTCTATATATATATATATATATATACACACACACACACACACACACACACACACACACACACACCATGGAAATTTTCATTGGGAATTTAGATTGTTTAATCTACGCAATTTAAACTTGAAATTCCAACAAATATTTGCTGGATTTTAGACAAAATTGACCAATTAAATATACCTAAAATAAGGCTAAAATGTAAAATTTTGAGATTATTTGAATTTTTTTAACCATGAGAATTAATTTTTTCAATTACTTTGTATACCAACGTAGATCCATATTAACCTCAGATCTATCAAGTGTGACGAGAGATACAATTTCTTAAGGTGCAATCCTTTTTTTTAAGTGCAAAACTTGAGGAAAGGTTTTCACCTCGAGAGATTTGATCCCTATCGGTGCTTGAAATATCCGAGGTTAAGATGGATCTAAGCTGGTTTCAATCATGCACAATTTCACAAAATTTGTTGAACATCTAATGATTCTGATCATTTTAAATATGCTAAATATGTCTAAGATTAACTTTGTCATTTTAATTTTAAATTTGTTCAGTTACCTCAGTTTTTTGAGATGATAGAGGCTCTTAATAACTTGAATGATAATAATTGATGAAATACAAATTTTGAATGCAAAGTGACAATGTAAAAGTGTTGAATGGTAGAAAATGTGAACAATACGAATGTCTTCAATTACAAATAGTATTTATTGTGATCAATCCCAAACTATTTTCTACTACTATTCTTATTTTCACACTTGTTGGTTTTTCCATCTTTTCATATTGATCATATGAAAAGGAAGGTTAAAATAATAGACGATTCAAATCTTTAAATCAAGCCATTGTAGTAAATGTCACACCTTGTCTCTCTTGCTCTCAAATGTTAATAGTATATTTCTCCAAAGTCAATCATTGCAGCTTATGGAGTGTTAAACCCCAAGTAAATTTCAATTGTAGTTGTTTTCTATTACCTCATTTGAATGTAAAACGAATAACATTGATGAAAGATGGAACATGAGAATAATAAGAATGTAGTTAATTACAAAGAGTTTATAGTTTCAAGAAAAAAATATTTTAGGTAAGTGGACATTTTATTTAAGATGAAAATTCAAGTATTTTTTACATGGTTGAATTATTGTACCACAAAAATCAATGGATGTCATCAATAATATTTTCGTCCTTATACTAAAATCGATGCATCTAGTGTAAACAATCAAATAGAATTAGAAATCAGCGTCTACACTGAAACCAATGTATCTAGTGCAAGAAATCAAATAGGATTAGAAATCAACTTCTATAATGAAATAAATGCATCTAGCCTCAAGCAATCAAATAGGATTAGAATCAACATATATTCTAAAATCATTGAATCTAGTGCAATGAAGAAAATTAGATTAGAAATCAACATCTACCTAAATTCAGTGCATCTAATGCAAGATATCAAATAGGATTAGAAATCAATATCTACACTAAAAGTAATGCATCTAGTGCTAGAAATCAAATGGGATTAGAAATCAATAAATAAACTGAAATATATACATCCAATACAATTAATCAAACATGATTAGGAATAAATATCTACATTCAAATCAATGCATCTATTTCATAGAAACCAAAATATTCATGTCTTTCTAAATCCAACATATTTTATCTTTTATAAAATCCTTAATTCTTGTTCCTCTATGGTTAATAATGTTAAATATTGTATAATAATATATAATATGTATTTTCCTCTATGTGTCTCTTTATTCTTCCCTCTTTCTCCCCACTCAATCTATTTGCATACTCTCCTTCTCTTTCTCTCACTCCATATCTCCCCCATCTCTCTCACTCTCTCTCCAGCTCCCCCTCACTCTATATCTCTATTTTTAGATATCTTCCCCTACCAACTATATATATATATATATATATATATATATATATATCCCTCCATATCTCCTTCTGTGTCTCTTTATCTCACTCCCTCAAACATACACACACTCTCTATCCATATCTATCTATCTCTCCCTCCATCTCTCCATCTTTATCTCTCTATCTCATCCCCCAAACATACACACACTCTCTCCATATATAAATCTCTCTCTCTCTCTCTCTCTCTCTCTCATCTCTCCATATCTCCCTTGTCACACCCTATCTCTCTTCGCCTTTCTATTTATGTATTTATTCTTCCCTCCCTCTCTCCCCTTTCCAACTCCATCTCTCTATCCCTCCCTCTCCCCTCTTCTCTCTCAATCCCTCTCTATTCTTCTCCCTCCCTTTCTCTCCCACCTCACCCCATTTATCCCCTTCATCACTCTCTCTCTCTCTCTCTCTCTCTCTCTCGCTACCATCCAACTCTATCACTATATCCCTCCCTCTCTCCTTCTCTCTCTTCAACTCTCTCCCCACTCCATCTATGTGTCTCCCTCTCTCTCTCGTCCCCTTCTCTCCCTCTCCTATCATTTTCTATCTCTTACCTCTTCTCCTCTCTCCCTCACTCTCTCTCTATATCTCCCTTCTCTCTCTCTCTCTCTATCTCTCTATCTCTCTCTCTCTCTCTCTCTCCTCTAGATATATCACCATCTCCCTCCCTCTCCTCTCCTCCATCCCCCCCCCCCTCTTTCTCCCTCATTCATCCATATGATCAAGAATTGTCACTCTACGTAATAAAAAATATTTGCAAGGTATAATATAGTAATAATTATAATGGAGATGATTATTATTATAATATTTGGAATAATACTAATAAATATTATTTATTATTATACTAATAATAATATATAAACAAATAACTCGTTTTTTGGACACCTAATTTGTTAAGGGTTATGGTGTAGAATGTGAAAAATTTAAGTCTAATTGCAGCAGCTAGAAATTTATTCTTCTAATTGATTTATTATGCAGTTTATTTGCTACAACAAAAAAACGAATAAATAAAACTTCTTTTTTCACCAATAAAAACGTCGTGGAAAATAAAATTCTGGAAACAGAGAAATATGGAGTACACAAAAAAATATGACACCATTATTTTTGGACAATTTTCCCCGGAAAAATCCAATGTAGGAAAACTGATGTAGCAATTGAAAGTTTTATTATTATGTAGTAGTGAAATTATGAGTACAATATTTGGATGCCCAACTAGCTATCCAATCGAAAAAATAAGGTGGCCAAAATATCTGAGGAAAATACCCAACACCACACTTGATCCTGCTCTGACAACTAGCAAAACTGACTTCTCATACAACATTTACATGAGCCTTTGTGCAGTGCTTGTGCAAGCTATAATCGATATGCCCTTGGAAATACTAGAATGATGATGTCCTGGATGAATCTGACTTTGGAAGTGACTCGCTTGGCCTCCTAAAGTTTTCTTGGGCCAACTACAACTAAATCCCCCTTCTCCTCAAAAAACCAATCTCCCTTTGAAGCTATATACATAGACCGTGCACACTCTCTCTTAAAAATACGACCCTTTTGCTACTGACTCTTCGGAACTAGAAAGCTTCCACCATACTCATTGTCTTTGCTCCTCACTGCCTCTGATTCACCTCTCTAGCTCGAACTCTTCTCTAACGAATCACTACAAATGGGAAGCTTGATTTCTCCCAAGGAACTTGACGTCAAGTCTGTTTCTCCTCAACCCTATCGATTTCCTCTTATAATCTCTCGTTGGCTTACCAAAGACCATGATTAAGTCCTCATCAATGACCAAGTTCATTTCGGAGTTGATCCGTGTGAGTTTCGAGAGAAATATCACCTCTCTCAATTAATTGATGTTAATTAATCATTTTCCCTAAGTTAGATTTAGGAAAAACTTAATTATTATTAATTAACTTAATTGAGTTGCTTCTATGTGGATTTTATAGAAACGATTTCTGGGTTTTGGAGTTCTAGTGTTTCTTAGCCTCTTTGACCAAATTTGATACTAGAACATCATCTGATGCTACAAAAAATAAAACTCCCTCTTTGCGAGAAAGTTATTCACCCAGTCTCCATAACATCAACCATACACGTTGTTGATGACTGACATATGTGACAAGTTTTCACTATCCACCAACTTCTCCACAATTTTGAATCATCTGCCACAAACTGTAGTTGAACACCTTGCATTTGTGTTGTTGCAGACACTGTTGGAGCAGGGTCTCCCACACTGATGAAAGCTGGTCCAATTTTGTATTATTTTGATTATATTTAGTCTAGCGCAGGGGTGATAGGGCGAATCAAAGCCCCAATGTGTTGTAAAGCAGGCAAATAGGTAAAACCAGGAGTCTGCAAACCACGGTTTGTGGACCAAGGTAAGTCTAGGTTAAATTGGTATAAATAGTAAGTCTTTTTGAGTCAATAGGTAGAAGATGAATAGAATTGAATGCTAAGTGCGGATTGTTAGTTCCAGGTTTCGGGTATTTGGGTCGAACTCCTACTGGCTGTGTGCACGAAGATCCTTTGTCCTGTTGTGTGCGGACCCTGCTGGCTGTGTGCGCAGGTGGGATTTGGGGTTATGTAATAATTTGCTGATAATTTATGAGAAGTATTGTTGATATCTGGTTCTGAGATCTATTTGTTATATGGATCTGTGCTCTGTGTTAGATCTGTGATAAGGTACGAATTATCTGTATTATCTGTTGTGTTTATCTATAAGATATGCTATCTATTCTGTCGCATATACTGTAATTTATATCTTTGTTGGGTCGAACGCAGGTGGATGCGGACCTAAGATCTAGATCTGTAACATTGTATGCACCATGTATTTATTTAAGCCTACGAACTAGCTCTATTCCCATAGATCTGTGTGTTGTGCGTGGCTTGGCTTACTTGCTCTCTTTCTGGGTGCGGAAACTTGGTTCTAGCACCCTCCCATACTGCTCCGGGTGAGACTTTGACCTGCGCAAGCAGGTCACTGCCGAAAGGGCCAGTAGTATAGGGGTTTGTTGGCAAACCTTAACGTGCGAACCTAGGTTAGGACCCCTAAAGCAAAAAAATGGTTCCATTGCCAGGACCAGGAGCATTTTGAAAGAGAAGTCAGGTAATGCCAGAACGCCAAAAAGAAGGTAGATATGGCTGCGAATTTAAAAATACCTACCTTCAAGGGTGTGGGTGATGAGGATATGGATAGGTTCTGGTTTGTTGCTGAATTAGTATGGACGGTGAAAAACATTACAAGTGATTCGGTGAAGTAGACCCAGCTATCTCTGGCTTTCGAGGAAAGAGCTTTGGATTGGTATATGGGATACATTGGACAACATGCAAATGCAACTATTGATGAGATCAAAACGACACTAGAGCAGTAGTTCAAAAAACCTAAGTCCTATTCACAAATAGTTCGAACTAAAATACATCAAGCAGGGACCATATGAGTCTGTATGGGAAGTAGATCAGTGATTAAAAAATAATAATCCGAGAAGGAGGGTTCAAGTATGATGATAAGAAACATACGTAATGGTTTATTGTTATGCTCTTGCCATACTTACGGATACCAATGGGTCACCAGACTATTGACACACAGGAGAAGGCGTTAGAAATAGCCATGAAGATGGAAGCTACACCAAGGGATAAGACTCAGTTGGGTGTACAAAAAATACAGGGTCAACTAGCAGCTATGCAGGTTGAAATCCAAAGTCTACGCAAGGAGCACGAAACAGGGTCTAGTCCGCTACAATCCCCAGACACGAGGAAGCTGAGGGAACCTCTGCTATGGTGCAATGACTACCGAGTTGAAGGATCGCATGATACTCATCACTATCCCTACCTAGCAGCATACGTCCCAGAAGTAAAACAACAATGGTGCGAATTTTTCAGGTCCGTAGGCCACGATGAACAAAACTGTCGAACATATGACTTAATGATGGATCGAGGAAGTATATATCGAATGAGATCGGAGTCCGCATTGCCTAGATCATCCCTCAGTAGCAGAAGTTCCCCTACTAGAAGCAGGAACAAGGGGCAAGGGGGAAGCGCAAGTGGAGAACGAGGACAGTTAGTCTATTATAACTTCGGGGAGGTGTTACACTAAAAATTGTCATCATGACATTCTTCTATGGGTATGAGCTCATTATAAATCATACTTCCCCCTTTTGCAAATCTAACATATCAGTTCTTCATGTCAAGCCTTGAAAATCAGAGAAAAGTTCCTAAAAATCTCCTAAACTTTGGTATTGCACTTTCTCTATACATTGCCTGTGGGCCCGCACCTAATGTTCAGGTCTCCTGTGGACCAAAACTGCACTTTATATGTGTTATAGGTGCGGACTCCTGTAAAACTCAAAAAGGCGAGAAAGTAAAGTTAAAAATTTGATTTGAGATTAATTCTAGAAGATTCTAGACGAGAATTTTCGGGGATGAGTACGCTTTGATAAGGTGCATGTATCCCTTACCTTATGGAGCTAACCCCTTGATGTGAGGAGCTTATCCCTTTGAAGGAGGATTCTATCCCTTCATATTTGGAACAGAAAAACCTCCTCTTTTCCACTATAAAAAGAGGCATTGGGTAGCCTCAAAGGTAGTTGAAGCTTTAGAATATTTGAGGATAAGTGATGTTGAGATTTAGACTTAGTTAAACAAGACTTTTGTGAGGAGAGATTACATACCTCTATTTGTCTTGGTTGAAAGAGTGTAGAGCTTGTCAAAGTAGAGGAAACTCCTGCTTCGGACCCCGGGAAGATCTGTGCAACATCAAGGCTCAAGTTGTAAGGTTTTCTTTCTTTTGAAATTAATACAAATATACTCATTTTTCTCAATAAGCTGTCTATTAATGGTTTATTTCATAGATTACTTGATCACTATGATAAGCATGGTTTATTATGATTTCTATACAGGTGCTATGTAATATTTTGCTTGTTTGTGACTGCAGGTTTATGAAGAAAACTCCTTCAAGTGCACGAGGGACAACAACGACTTCAAACAAGCGCTGGACATAAGGTAGGTCTTTTACACCTCTATAGAACTATTTGAAAATAATATATGCTTAGAGACGGATTAGTTTATTTGGCTATTTGTTGGTAGATACTTTTAGTAATAGGGAGATCGGTCTTGTCCGCAAGAACGATTTATCCGTCCAACAAATTGGCGACTCCGCTGGGGAATCACTTGTTGTTTTTGGTTCTCTTTTATTTGATTTGAAGAAACGTTTTTTCTTAGTTTTTGATTGATAGACATCTGCCTGGGTAGCTTAGGTTTTCTCTGTTTTAGAAAATTTTCAAATATTTAGTGTTTTTCTCTAATTTTTCCTGGGACCGCACTCTGTCTTCTTTTGATAGTGCGGGCAGTTTCGCATCTTCTTTAATTAAACAGTGCGGTACCTCACCTGGTACTTATGGAAGCCTGCGGACCCTGTTTAAATTTTAGAAAAAATCTAAATTTCTTTCTTTAGTTTATCTTTATTTTGATTTAGTATTTTTGATTTCTGCCCAGATTGATTACTCTTTCTGTCAAAAACTTTCTATGAATGAATTCCAGAAATGTTGATGTTTTGATGATTTTCTAGAAGACTTTGCATTTTGGATTGTTTTTCACTTGGTCTTTGTAGTGATTCGAAGCATTGACGATTTGAAGTACCTCAGATTACATTGGTTTTCTTGTCTTTTTGCTGAATCTGACCTTATTGTGAAATCATCCTTTATTGAGAAATAGAGCTACTTGTTTCTTTGCAAATCTTCGAAAAAAAAAACTCTGTTATTGGTTTTTGAATTTCATTTTTTGTAAAAACATATTTGAGTGTTTTTGATCTGTTTGTTATTCTGAATGAATAGATCCTTAGTTTGCTGAATAACTAAGTAAAACATTCTTCAAAAAATCTTAAAGCTTTTATTCTTTTAGATTGTTAAGAATTAGTTAGACCTCCAGATTAGTTTTGTAGTTTTGAGTGTTTTTTAAATTTCTAGCTTTCTTTTGAAGGAAAATTGTTTTGTAGCTTCAATTTTTTGGAAAGTGAAAGGATTTTTGTTGTGAGCTTTGATAATTTATTGGAAAAGACAAAAATATTTTCTTTCAAGTATTCTTTATGTTTAAAGAAGGAATTGTTTATTAAAAGAGTTGCATTCTCTAACTTTTCCATAATTAGAATTTCATTGAAAGAAAACAATATGACTATCATTTTTAGGTGCATTTTTAGTGTCTTTTGGAAATCGAGTCTTCACACCACCAAAGTTTCATTTCCGCACCCATTGACTTAAGAAACAACTTTTAAAAGTAACGCTTAATTAAAATTCATCTAGCAATATTTTATTTTCTAGGGCTCTTATCACCAACATAGCTTAGGCTAGTATCTTGGAGTAGGGAGTAATTAACTCTCCAAGATAGTAAAAACAAACAAATAGACAAATCTTGCGGTAGGAAAAATTCCAATTGTTGCATCTATGCTCTAGGAAGCTCCTCCTAAAGGAGTTAAGCACGAGATCATATCTGAACCAGTGAGGTAATCAATCCTTCCTCATTGGGAACGATAGAAGATATACACGTATTAACAATGGTAAACCTCGGATAGACCATTGTCGAGGAGCCTGGGGTCACTTGTCGGCATACCTTGGATTATTTCAAGGAGCCTTCAAGGGGATTGAGCTTTGTTACTCTGCCCTTGCGTGTGTGTCGGATCGTAGACTGTTCCCCCAGGTATATTTGTTTCAGTTGGTAACCTTAGTGGCTATAATCTATAGGATTATTTCCTAAGGTGATGGTGGAGGGAAGATCCCACTGTACCTGGAACAGACGTCGGCTAGACTCACTTGGACTCTCCGGAGGGTTATCTTCACTTGAGATGGTATAGTGGAGAAACTTGCACCGGTCTGTTTCATTAAGCAGGTTGTCGGGGTAACTGTTCCAACCGCCCTTTTCGTATTAAAATTCTACTAAGTTGGATTTCATCACCAACTAGTGTTTTTAGTACGGAAAGTTACTGTTTGTGTGTGGTTTGAACTCTTAGATTTTTTAAGCGTATGATTCAATTGTTTGTTTCTTAGAGACTTTAGGTGTTTTCATTGAAATTTTCTTTGTTTGCGTGTGATTAATTAATTTTTTAATCGTGGCGGACTTGCCGAGACAATCCCGGAGACTACAAGGGAAACCCCCTGAATATACACCAAGTCAGCTTGAGGGGCTTCGTGCTCTGGTATCATCTAGCAGCGGTAGGATTAGATCAACAGAAATTGGAACTTCATCCATTGTAGTTCATCCTGATTATCAAACACCCACAACAGTATACATTCAAGAGTCGATTTCAGTTTCTGAAGTTACTGGTAATATTTCTCCTTCCAGTGAACTAGTTGATGAACCTGAAATCTCTGAACCTGAAACTGAACCTTCTGTTTTGGAAACATCCTCAGGATTTATTTCACCAACTTCTAGCGATATTGGTTCACCTAGGGTAAGAAATATCGTCACTGACGATCTTCCAGCTGGTCTTATTTCTATTGAAGAACTTACTAATCCAGACGAAGATATATCTCTTCCCGACTCCCCTCAATCTTTAAATCTTAGGGAGCGTGAATCTATTTTCTACAGCCCTATTCGAACTAGTGCTTGGTATCTATCCTTAACAATTTTTTTAGAAAATCTGGGTCTTGCTTTTCATCCACCTCGAGTTCCATTTCATCCTACACCCAGAGGTTACTATCCGCCATCCATTATGGCAAGAGAGTCATCCATGTTTTCCCAGACTCCGGAATCATTTTTACACGGTGGTCCTTCTGTTCCTTCAGGATACCAGGCTCTATCTGGTACTTTCTCGGGAGCAGCTCCTCAGCCCATTGAAAACATGTTATCATCTGGTCTTAATGGTCTTAAAATTGAAACGTTGAACGCAGAGAAAATTTTTATGATGTCTGGTAATGTTCCCAATCCTCAACCACAAGGCAGTCAGTTACTGCCTGGGGGGCAACCTCAAGGAAATTTGTTACCGCCTGGGGGGAAACCTCAGGGTAGTCAGTGACCGCCTGGGGGGCAACCTTCAGGTAGTCATTTACCACCTGGAGGGCAACCTCAAGGTAGTCAGTTACCACCCGGGGCACAACCTCAAGGTATATTTTTCCCAGGATAAACTGTGGAATCATATTATTTTGGGGGAAAACCCCAAGGACAGTACATACCTCAAGGGTATCAACCTTCAGGACAGTACATACCTCAAGGTCAACCCCAAACTCAATATGCTCCTCAGGGTCCTTATCAACCTCAGCTTCAGTACGCACCTCAGGGTTATCAACCTCAAGGTCAGTACCCAATTCAAGGTTACCAACAACCTTCTGGTCAACCATCTATTCAAGGAGCCGGAAATGTACCACTTAATTATCAACCCTACATTCAACCAGGTTATGGTCCTTATGTTCAACCTTCTGCGGGACAATACCCCGGAATGATGGTGTGGGATCCATCCCAATATCAACAGCCTATGCAGCCTAATGTGCAGTTTCCTTATCAGCCTGGACAGCCTTTAATTTCTGGTCCAACCCAGCAACCTGTCCAGCCAAATATTCAAACTCCTGCACCTAGTTCTGTTCAACAGGCTGGGCCTAGTTCACCTCAGACTCCGCCTCAAACTGCTGCAACCGCTGCAACGACTGTCCAACCTGCAACACCTGTTTCTGGAGTATCTGTAACCCTGAGTTCTGCTATCCCTGTATCTGTGCAAATCCCTCAAGTCTTTGTACCCCAGTCAGGACCTTCAGTTCAGACTTCGGTTCAGATACCTGCAGGACAAACCGGTACAAGTACAGTTGTCACAAGTCAACCGCAATTCACGTATCAACCGTACCAGGGACAGCCGCAATTCGGTCCCTATACACAAAATCCAAACTATCAGTATCAACCGTACCCTGGCTATACTTATCAACAGCCTCAACAACCCCAGTTTGGTACGATTAATCCTGGTTTTCCGGGAGGTTACACAATTCCTAACGCAAATCCGATTCCCAGCTATCCTGGGTATCCACCTCCTGGAACTGCTTTGGCTACTCAAGGTTTTCGTGATCCTAACCATCAATTACCATTTATAGCAACTTTAGACTTACCTGATTTGACGCGCCTTACAAATGATCCAATTTTTTATTATCAGTATTGGCCGCCAATGCCACATAAGTTGCCCAGTGATATACCAAAATTCGAAGGTAAGTCAGGAGAGGATCCATCAAATCACGTCATGACTTATCACCTCTGGTGTGCATCTAATTCAATCATTGATGATTCGATTCGCTTACGTCTTTTCCAAAGAACTCTTATTGGTCTTGCATCCAAATGGTAAATCGAGTTACGACGAGGCTCGTTTCATAATTTCAGTCAGTTAGCAACTGCCTTCTTGACTCATTTTCAGTTGCCATTCAGATAGGAAAATGGCACAGAATTATTAACTTCGCTGAAAAAATCCACGTCTACGTATATTTCTGACCATATTCATGAATGGCGACGTAGGAGACATTTGGTGAAAGTTTATATTCTGGATCAAATTTTGGCAGAATGGTTTGTTAAATCATTGTTACCCAAGATTACTGAAGATGTAGCTAAGGCTGGTGTTGTTACTGAAGAGCAAGTAATTGCTTAAGCTCAGTACCTTGACCTCGTTTATACGCAGTCGGGTACTTTACATGAAAAATTCCCAGACCTTCCAAAACAAGGTCAAATAGCTGCTGCTCCTTCAAGGTCTCATGCCGCTGACGGTATGATTGGTACGGTCAATTCTAAAAACAAGAAGAAATATTCAAAGAATTCTTCTCCTATTATAAATTTACCTGATTCCCCGAAAGGAGAATCTTCCCCCGAAGTTTCTGCCGATATTCATGTCGTAGAGACATCTACGACCAAATCTAAATCTGGTGGTAAAAAGAAAGGGAAGAATAAAAACAAAAAGAATTCGAAAGAGAAAACTAATAAAAATGAATCCAATAAAAAAAAATGTAAACCTTGCTATCCTTGTTTCATTTGTGAAGAGGATCATTTCACAAAAGAATGTCCATATCGAGCCGAAGTTACGAAATTCATTAAAGGATCGCAACAACCTGCTGTCTTGAAAGATCCTTTTCCAACTCAAGATAGTAAGATGATTGGTTCTACCTCAACAACTTTAGAAGAACCTATTATGATGATGTCTCATGTAAGGATTGCGACGCGATCGCAAGATTACGGTAGTAAGAATCCTGTTGATGGTAAAGAAGCAGAATATTCTAATGCAAATGCATCAATTACACATCCTCCTGTTTCTGGTCCGCTACAGATCGAGAAACAAAATCCAGAATTAATAATCAAACCGCCTGCTAAAGGTGTTCTTCGTAAATCAGCTTTCAATCCACATGCGAGAGCTGCTCAGAATTACAACATTGTTGAAGACTTAATCCTTCAGCAATGTCGGCTTTGGAAGTGCTGCAATCATGCCCAGCACAGCGTAAATTGATTTTGTCTACTATAGGAGCTGTTGATATTCAGGATTCCAATCTTATAATCTTTGATTTAGAAAATAGTACACCTCTTCTACCTCACCAAATGGCTTTCCAGATTCCAGTATTAGTCAAAAACAGACCAATCTTTCGGACTGTGATTGATGAGGGAGATTCAACGTGTATTATGTCAATTTAGTGTTGGAAATCACTTGGTTCTCCTACACTTAACCAATCTCCGACGATTCTTAAGGCTTTTGATGGTCGAGGTTTTCAACCTTTTGGTATTTTGCAGGATTTACCCATAGGGGTCGAAGGTAAAATAGTAAATCTAGATGTGGAAGTGGTTGATGCCCCTCTAGATTACAACCTTCTCCTAGGTCGTAGTTGGTCTTATGCTATGACTGTTGTTGTTTCTTCGGTCTTTCGACTCATAAAATTTCCATATCAAGGAAAGATCGTTACAATAGATCAGTTAACTTATTTTTCTTCCGACCCAGCCTCTACAAAAACAATCCAGCATGTTGGAAAAACAACTATCCCTTACAAGGATGTTGGAGTAGGTTTGATTAAAGATTCTGGTTTATTAGGAACTTTTTCCTTTCCTCCTCCTAACGTATCGCCTTCTATTGCAAATATTCACATGATTTCGTCAGACACTGTTACATTTGATGATCCTTGGATCGTACCTTCCGACTCCGAGTTAGATTCATTTGATGGCATGATGCCTTTGAGTCCATTTGAAATTGCATATCAGGATGTACAGTCACTTTCCAACCCCTCTTCAACTGAAACTGATCCAATGAATGGGATCCATGAGGAATCACTTTCTATATCTAGTTGAACCACAACGACATTTCCTGAAATTGTTCATACTGACGAGCAAGTTTGTGAGTTTTTGTCTGTTGACGATTTACCATGGGAAGATCTACATCACCGATCTTCGTTTTTACCTAAGCTAGATCATTTTGAAAATGATTTCGCTTCAATTTTTACTGCTGAATATGTCAAAGAACCACATAATCCTTTGCAAAATCCTGATTCTGAGTTAAATTTGGAAAATATATCTCGAACGGTTCCAATTGACATTTCAGTAAAACCAGGAATAATTGAAAACATTCATATAGGTGCTTGCTGTACGGAAGATGAAATTCAAACTTATAAAGCCCTATTTCAAGAATTCCGTGATGTGTTTGCCTGGTCCTATGAAGAAATTCCAGGAATCGATCCGTCAATCGTCATACATGAAATCAAGACTTACTCGGATGCTAAACCTGTTCGTCAACGTTTACGTCAAATTCATCCTAGAAAAGCTGCTGCTATCAAAGCAGAAGTTGAAAAATTACTTCGTGCAAGATTCATTTATCCAATCCCCTTAACGGATTGGGTATCGAATATTGTTCCTGTGACTAAAAAACAAGGAACAATAAGAGTATGTATCGATTATAGGGATATTAATCGAGCTTGTCCTAAGGACAATTATCCAACCCCCTATATCGATCAAATAATCGATGATTGTGCTGGCAGCGAAATGTTTTCCTTTATGGATGGATTTTCTGGTTACAATCAAATAAACATACTCCCTGCTGATCAACCGAAAACAACTTTTATTTGTCCGTGGGGTACGTTTGCTTATTGTAAACTACCTTTTGGATTAAAGAACGTTGGAGCAACTTTTCAACGGGCAATGTCTTACGCATTTCATGACATTAAGCACATTGTGCAGCCTTATCTCGATGATTTACCTGCTCATTCATCGCGTAGGGCCGATCATCTCACTCACTTACGAGCTATTTTTATGAGATGTAGGCATTATCGAATTAGGCTGAATCCACACAAATGTGTTTTTTGTGTAGAATCGGGTCGTTTACTGGGATTTATTGTTTCGAAAGCAGGCATTCGCGTCGATCCGTCGAAGGTCGAAGCTATTGTTAAATTACCTCCTCCTTCGACTTTACGCCAACTCCAAAGTTTGCAGGGGAAAGCAAATTTTTTACGTCGATTCATTCCTAACTATGCCGAGCTTACAAAGGGTTTTACCCGATTGTTGAAACAGAACATTCCATTCTTTTGGGATGATATCGCTGATCGATCTTTTGATGCACTTAAACACGCATTGACCCATGCACCGTTATTGCATCCTCCCAACTACAATCAGGATTACTTTTTGTACCTCGCCGTTTCTCATTCCACCATTGGGATGGTGTTAGTTCAGGAAGATGAATCTCACAATGAACATGTGATTTACTATCTTAGTCGAAATTTGCATCCGACTGAGATCAAATACACACATGTGGAGAAATTGGCCTTGGCAGCTGTACAAGTTGTCCAAAGATTTAGACATTACATCTTGTTATGCAAAACCACAGTAATTTCTGATTGCAACCCTATGATGTACATTTTGACCAAACAATTGCTAGGGGGAAAGTATTCCAAATGGATAGTTATCCTCCAGGAATTTGACTTGGAATTTGAAAAATCCAAGGCAAAGAAATCTTTAGTCTTTGCGGAACTGATGTGTGATCTCCCCTCTACTGATACTGAAACAGTGGCAGAGGAATCCTTTGCGGACGAATCTTTGTTTCTTATCAGTACTCTCAATCCGTGGTATGGAAATATTATTGTTTATCTCCAAACCCAATCTTTTCGGCCTGAAATTTCACGATCTCAGCGACGGAAAATACGCTTCCAATCCCAACAGTATAATATTATTGGTGATACACTCTATCGTCGTGGGGCGGATTCGGTTTTTCGACGTTGTCTTGTTCATGAAGAAGCTGAAAAGGTTTTAAATGACTACCATTCTGGAGCATGTGGCGGTCGTATGTCTGGGTATGCCACAGCCCAAAAGATATTGCGCGCTGGTTATTTCTGGCCATCGTTATTCAAAGATTGTATTTGTGCTGTCCGGAAATGCCATAATTGTCAACTTTTTGATCGTAAAATGTGCGTGCCACCCGCTCCTCTTCACCCTATAATTGCTGTTGGTCCATTCGCAAAGTGGGGTATCGACTTTATTACATGTAACCCTCACTTGGCTGGGGGGCATGCATATATTATCTTAGCAGTAGATTATTTTACTAAGTGGGCCGAGGCGATGCCTGCATTTTCGGCTGACGGCAAGACTGCTGCAAATTTCGTATTTAATCACATAATTGCTAGGTTCGGTGTTCCTCAAGTCATTATTACAGATCATGGAAGTCATTTTAGGAATGTTATGATGACTGAATTGACAGATCAACGTGGCCTGCGCCATGATAGTTCCACTCCGTATTATCCGCAAGCCAATGGTCTAGTTGAAGCCATAAATAAAGTTTTAGTCACCATGATTAGACGAATTATTGGTATTCATAAGACGAATTGTCATTCCATGTTATTTTCAACACTTCGGGCATATCGAACCTCAGTAAAAACATCAACAGGTTTCACTCCCTTTCAACTCGTTTACGGTTTGGAAGTCGTGTTGCCAATTGAATGCGAAATTCCGTCCCTAAAATTAGCCATAGAATTACTCCCAGCTACTTCTGAAGAGGAGAAACGTTTCTTGTACTTGGCTCAGCTAGATGAGAATCGACGAAATGCTGCAATAGAAAACGAGGCGCATATTAAACGAATTAAAACTCAGTATGATAGAAGTGTGACCCCTCGAAATTTTTCAGAAGGAGACCTAGTCTTAGTTTATGATCAAGCCAACGATAAGCTAGGAGCTGGGAAATTCATGCCTATGTGGCATGGCCCTTTCATTGTCAAGCGAAAGCTAGCAAAAGGGGCCTATGAGCTGATAGATTTTGACGGTATCCCTTTGGATAAACCCAGAAATGGGCTTTATCTAAAGCGATATTATGCTTAAACTTGGTGTGGAGATTTTTTATTAGGTTAGATTTCTTTACTGCTGGTGTGTCTTAGATTAGAAAAGTGTGCCTAGTTTAGAAGTTTGTTTTTATCACTATTCCTGCTTATCTAAGTTTTACTCTTGATATTGCAGATGTCGACGTCTCTTCAAACCTACATTGGTTTTGCTGATGGTGCTTGTCGTAGTACACAGAACATTTCTTCCGCGGCTTGGGTTATCTATTCACCCTCTGACGAGTTAGTATCCATGCATGGGGTAAGCCTTGGTCAAACAACAAATAACATTGCCGAATATAGTGTAGTGATTGAATTATTGTCTGAATCCATATCATTTGGAATTCGGAGTTTGATTGTTAGGTTGGATTCTGAACTTGTTGTATTACAATTAAACATAGTTTATACCATTAGAAATCCAGTGTTATTACGATTATTTTTAAGAGTTCATCTCTTGGAACGTGAATTTGATTACATTGAATATCAACATATTCCAAGACATTTAAATACATTAGCAGATGTAGTTGCTTCTAGTATGATAAATCGACATTTGCAATAATCAAAACAGTAAAAAAAACAGCATCCATAACATGCACACAGATAGTCGGTAAATAGTGATATATCATAGTATAGAAGTGTTTTAAAAAAATATACATCGTCTTCGATCATAGGTTGGAAACACCTTATGATCGGCAAAATGATAACACAAAAAGTCAAAATATGAGTCTACAACACGATCATCCCATCACTGATGGTGATCATGATAAGAGACCACTGCTCGAGCCACCCTACACAGGAACCTCCTAAAAGGTCTTGGAACACCAATCACGTATCTTTGCAATCTGAGTGGAATCTCATCTATGTCCGTCTCTGGAATATCTAGAGTCAGATGCTCTAGATGATGCTCTAAATCAGACAAGATTTCCATTGATTGGCCTCCTGGAACTGGGGCTGGTGCAGCTGCAGCTGGTTGTCTTCTTTCATAAGGTTGGAGATGGGCTAGTCGCCGTGGGCCCACATATGCATTCAAAACTTTTAGTTATTAGCTTCAAAGACGATAAAAATTAAAAAAAATTAAAAAAATTGAACTTAGAAATTGTTGAAAATGATTTTACCTGATTCATCCCACTGTTCCCCTGCCAGGAGAGTCATCTCTTGGTCACCGCAGAAGTCTATCCCGGCATATGGAAAGTCCTCTATGATAAAAATTTGGCGATCCAGCCAACGAAAATATCAAGGAGGAAATCGAACAATCTCAGAGCCCTCAATACTGTGACGGGCCATCAGTGCGACCCAACGAGTCATCCTAGGTTCTTGAAGTCGACCGGCGTCAACAGAAATACTCTACGGAGCTAGCATGGGGATCGTCTCTAGAGCAAAGGTGACGACGATGGATCCATATCCAAAGTTATTTAGTTTTCCATTCTTCGCTCTAGTCAGTTGGCCTTTTATATTGGCTAACACAGCTTCGCACCAGTTGAAAATGGTGCCGCGAAAACAGTCGACAGCAATACGCATCCGGGAACCGGCAGCCACATGCAATGCAGCACTCCCACACAGTCTGGTAATAGTAAATGCGATAACTTTCAGCTCGGGATGGATAATATTTTTTATATCAATCCGTTTGTCCCTAGGGTTTGCCTGGGCATTATAGAACTCTAGTTGGAGACTAGCGACAGACTGGCCACCTGGCCTAGTCCCAAACAAAGAAACTTGTTCACCCCTTTTGGACAAACCAGTCAGAAAATAAATATCCTCCAGCTCAATTTCGAGCCGGTTGCCACCAATAATGAAACACTGGTCCTGCACATTCCACCTGTTTACCAGCCATGTCAGGAGGTCTACCTGCGCCCTCATGCCTTGGATGGCCCAGAATTTATATAAACCGCATGATCTTAATGCTTGCATTGTGGGAAAATGAAGCATTGCGCCGTCATCCACATCCTCATGTTCACGTTCTCTCCAAATCAACATCTTGTTAATCCTACAATGCATAAAAACACAAGTTAGAACGATCTAATTTGGAAATTTTTGGGCGACAAATGAGAAATTTGAGTTTTAAATTTAAACGCGCGGGGACTGCACTTAGCCTTTATATACAGTGCGTAGGAACGCACGCGCACTGTGTCATATGTGCGGACCCACGAATTTTTTCTTTATAGAAAAAATTCGGGGTTCGCAGGTCCCATGTGTGGCACCTGCGGACCCCCGCGGGCGAATTTTTAAACCATATTTTTCCCTAAAAATAAAATCTAAAGCCTAAAACTGAATTGTAAACGGATGAAATACAAGATTAAGAGGTCGTGGATTACCTAGGACTGACGGTTCTCGATTTCGCCGGATGGATTTTCCAGAATCTTCACAAGAACTTTCTTACCCAAAAAGCTTTTACTTTTCACTCTGAAATTGAACAGTAAAAATGAAATTGAAAAAGTCCTTTTTATAAGTTTTTTCGAATAGATGAATTTTTAATTTGTTTATTTTTCACTTTAAAAAGGGTATTTTTGAAAGCATTTTTACTTATCTTAAACATGTATGTGTAATGTTTCAAGTTTTTGTGCAGAAATTGGATTTTTCAGGAAAACTGATCATTTTTCAACAAAGAGCATACTTTTATCACTTTTTCGGACTCTTTCAAAAATTTACGAAAAAGCGAAACATTGGAGTCCTCTTTTAAGCCCTTTTCAGACTCTCTAAACATGAAAATATTGCCGAGCACTTGATTATTTGAACTCGTTAAAGTAAATGAATGATCGTCCCTTCAGTATAAGTTTACCCCTTTTGCGAACTGAAAAGGACTATTTACGAAAAAGGTATACGTTGACTAAATACGGTCAATAGAGTTCTCTCCCGCATTATTTTATCCTTTTTCGGGCTTGAGAGACTAAATTTACGAAAAAGTACACCCATGGAGTTTCCATAAGTTTTTCTTCTGACTCCCTAAAATTGAAAAACATCGAGTTTCTCCTATACTGGACTTGTTAAAACTTAACAGTAAAGGACCTGTTCAATTTTAAAACAGGAACGAACCACTCCTTCTTAGGGTTCGAATCTTAAACTAAGTTGGACTCATCCAAAGGATGAGCTTATAAACAAGCAAATGTTATCCTCCTCAAGCTTGTCAAAAATAAAGAGGTACTTACCAGAAATGGTGGGGGAAAAAAGAGGAAAATGAGCGTGTTTGTTGTATTTTGATTTTTCGAAAATCCAGTCAACCACTCTTGAACATGACACTTTCATTCACCTGGGTTGGGAAATCCTTTGCCTAACAGTTAATCGAACCTCATTGAAAGTCTTCAGCCGGTTTCTGGGTATTAGCTTTGGGTCAATCGTCACCAAGCCATCTGCAGTGTCGTTATGTGTTCAAGAGGACAGTTTAAATAAACCATTCATCTGCAAAATATCTGTCATCCATTTTGACCATCCCTGAGTCAGTCCTTGCCAATATATTTCTTCAAAACTTGATCTATGATTTCGTGGTTTGGGCTTGCCTACGACAGATCACTTTCTATCGACGATAGCTCATTATCTAGGAAGTTGATCCAGAAATCGTCAGTACCTTGAAATTTGCATGCCTCAATGGCAGGTTTCTTGCCTTCGACGACATGTTATTTCATTAACCTTCGATCGAATGATTCCGTGAGATGTTCAACTTCAGCTCATTCATTCACATTTCATGGATTGTACTGAGTACTTTGAGAACCATTGACATTACTGGTGGTTTCTCTCACACTTGTTAATAGTTTACATCATTGACTGGTAATCAAGTGGTTTCTACCATGTTCGACTTCAACACATTTATTCACATGGATAGAATCGTACTAGTTCGAGATGCGGAAATCAAGACCCTGGATCTAGTTTCTACCATCCAGGCTACGAGGAATTTTGTTATCTTTTATACAGTAGACTATTTATAAATAGATGGTTGCGTCCATACTGTGTCTACACATGTCTATACTGTGATGTATTCAAAATCATTCCTGTATCAGAACAATTTAAGTTAGTTCTAGTTAGTTTTGATCTGAGTATGGGAATGCCTACCTCAGCAATGATATGTATACATATATATTTTGCATTGAATGTTTTTACAGGTTCCGACTAGGGTGTCCACAGGATGATCCTTGAAATGATAAAGTACTACACTCTTCATATATGACAGACTTCAGTTTCATCTATTCCAGACTTTGCACTTTAGGGGGAAATCTGTTACACTAAAAATTGTCATCATGACATTATTCTATGGGTATGAGCTCATTATAACTCATACTTCCCCCTTTTTCAAATCTAACATATCAGTTCTTCATGTCAAGCCTTGAAAATCAGAGAAAAGTTCCTAAAAATCTCCTAAACTTTGGTATCGCACTTTCTCTATACATTGCCTGCGGGCCCGCATCTAATGTTCAGCTCTCCTGTGGACCAAAACCGCACTTTATATGTGTTATAGGTGAGGACTCCTGTAAAACTCAAAAAGGCGAGAAAGTAAAGTTAAAAAGTTGATTACAGATTAATTCTAGAAGATTCTAGACGAGAATTTTCGGGGATGAGTACGCTTTGATAAGGTGCATGTATCCCTTACCTTATGGAGCTAACCCCTTGATGTGAGGAGCTTATCCCTTTGAAGGAGGATTCTATCCCTTCATATTTGGAACAGAAAAAACTCCGCTTTTCCACTATAAAAAGAGGCATTGGGTAGCCTCAAAGGTAGTTGAAGCTTTAGAATATTTGAGGATAAGTGTTGTTGAGATTTAGACTTAGTTAAACAAGACTTTTGTGAGGAGAGATTACATACCTCTATTTGTCTTGGTTGAAAGAGTGTAGAGCTTGTCAAAGTAGAGGAAACTCCTGCTTCGGACCCCGGGAAGATCTGTGCAACCTCAAGGCTCAGGTTGTAAGGTTTTATTTCTTTTGAAATTAATACAAATATACTCATTTTTCTCAATAAGCTGTCTATTAATGGTTTATTTTGCTTGTTTGTGACTGCAGGTTTATTTTGCTCATTTTTCTCAATAAGCTGTGCTATGTAATATTTTGCTTGTTTGTGACTGCAGGTTTATGAAGAAAACTTCTTCAAGTGCACGAGGGAAAACAACGACTTCAAACAAGCGCTGGACATAAGGTAGGTCTTTTACACCTCTATAGAACTATTTGGAAATCATATATGCTTAGAGACAGATTAGTTTATTTGGCTATTTGTTGCTAGATACTTTTAGTACTAGGGAGATCGGTCTTGTCCGCAAGAACGATTTATCCGTCCAACAGGAGGTAGGTCATTTTGCAAGAGACTGTGCGCAGCCGTCTCGACTAGCCTGTAGATATTGCAAGGGCGGGATCATGTGGTCGAAGAATGTCCGGTGCTGATAGCCAGAATAAAAGAGAAGCAACAAAAACCTACGTAGAATATTCAGAGGTTCAAGGCTGAACCTCTGCCAGAAGGGGCCAATATTAATGTTATAACCTGTAGTGGCATGGCCACAGGTGGGAGTATGGAGAAGGTCGAAGCTGAGCTGCTAATTAGAAAAGCGCCCATCAAGTAGGATGGGTTAGATTTGGCTAAAGAAAAGGAGGCTTTTGTCATAGCCCGCCAGGATATTGACAATACAAAGGTACCTGCGCACACTATGAAGAATGAGGAGGTGGGAGTATTCTTGCAAGAATTCATGAAGCTCCTTCGTAATTAGCAAGTTGTGGCGACCCTCTAGGCTCTAATCGATAACTGTACAGGAAAAATAAATTTGGTTGTAAGACTAAAGGATGTCCACAATTTGTATAAACAGGTGAAGTGCACTGGGCAGGAGATGCGACTAACAACACAAATCAATGACTATGAGATGAATCAGGTCATCCTCGAATTTGGGTCGGATGCAAATGTCCTCCCTAGACAAAGATGGTTACGGATGGGGAAACCTCAGCTCGAATGGTCAAATATCCAGCTGCATATGGCCAATCAGCAGAAAATAGTCCCATTGAGGAGGCTATCGTAGGTATTCGTTGATATCGCTGGGATTAAGGTATGAGCAGACTTTGAGGTTATTCAGATTGAGGAGGATACAGACCCCTACCCGACACTCCTAGGGCTACGTTGGGCCATCGACATGGGTGGTGTCATTAAATTAAAAAAATGCAGCATAGTATTTGAAGTCGATGGGACACGGGTGGTCATCCCTTTAGACCCGACGGAGGGAGAGCGATACATCGAACATGTACCGAAAAAAGACGAATTAGACCGCATCTATAAGTTGACCGCCCAGGATCAAGAGTGGGTCAATCCTACAGACGAAGGTATGCTTTGCTGGGAAAAAGAGAGTGAATGCTTATCCGACACTGATGACGAAATGGACAACTGGAAAAACAGGTTACACGATGTATCTGCGCTACGCTGCATGTCCACGGAGGTAAGGGACCTACCCTTCTTTGATGGTTCAGGAGAAGTTGAGACAATTTTATGAAAACTTGAGGAAGAGGTCTCGGAAGAAAGGTGGTTATGGGCCCTTAATTTGGCCCTATGCGCCACACCCGCGAGATGGTGGGAAACCAACAAGGCAGCACTTCTAAACTAGGAAATATGTTAGGACATGATGGTCCTGTGATTTAAGGCTCCGCCTCAGATAATAATTGCAAAGTTCTTCAGCCCAGGAAACCTGCGCAAACATTTGCAAGCATGGATGGATAATTGGCAGAATCAGACCTCCAAGGAATGGGTTCATTCGTTTATCCACACATTAGGCCCAATCCCGACTTCCTGGTACATGGATGCAGAGCTGCATCAGCGGACCTCTCTCTGGAAAAACTTGCAGGAGGATTTTATCAGGACCTTTGGGTTGGTTAGAGGTTCGAAAGCATTAGACGAAGCTCTGCAGGACCTGGATGCATATATATTTGGTAACTCTAATCCATCTACTACAGTCAGGGAACCAACCTAGGATATGCAAATGCGAGACATCACCAATTGCTGCAATATTACGATCGTCGAGGAAGAAGACAATCCGCGCAATGTCTCTATTCCAGAATCTGAAGGTGACTGAGCAGTTGCAGGACCTTCACTACAAATGGTAGATGTAACGAAACCGCTAAAGCTACACGAAGTTAATATTGGGACGACAACCCAGCCCAAGTTGGCCAAGATTGGTGACTATTGGGATAGTGACACCATCAGCAAGGTGGCGGAATTGCTGACAGAATATTAGGACCTATTTCCAACCAAATTCTCCGAACTTAAGGGGATCATTGGCAATCTGGGAGTTATGCACATCACGCTCAAGCTCGATGCCCGACCAATCAAGCAGCGGCTTTACCAATTGAACCCGAAGTACAAACATAAAGTGAAGGAGGAATTGGATAAAATGCTCACTACCAGTATCATAGAGCCTGTCGAATAGTCAAACTGGGTCAGCCCGATGGTTGTTCAGGAAAGGAAAACAAAAGGGGAAATTCGGATTTGCATTGACCTACGCAAGTTAAATGACGCCTGCATACATGACCCGTTCCTGACGCCCTTTTCAGATGAAATACTAGACAGTGTAGGGGGCCAAGAGGTGTACTTATTTACCGATGGGTTCTCGGGCTATCATCAGATCAGCATTTCCCTAGAGGACCACAATAAAACTACATTTTACACTGAATGGGGGTCCTTCCAGTATACTGTGATGCCATTCGGACTCAAGAATGCTCCGGTTATCTTCTCATGCATCGTGGTTGCAGTGTTCAAGTAATTCATCCACAAGTTTGTAGAAGTCTACTTTGATGATTTGACTATATTTGGCTTAGTATGAACACATGTCTCAAACCTGCGCTTAATGTTGGATGCCTGCCGCAAATACCAAATCTTCCTCAACATCAATAAGTGTGTTTTATGCGTACCTTTCGGCATTTTACTTGGGCATATAGTCTGACAGCAAGGGCTGATGATGGATCCCGCCAAGATTGTTGTCATCATCAACTTGGATGTCCCCAAAACTGAAAAAATAGCTATGCTCAATTCTGGGACATACAGGCTACTATAGAAATTTCATTTAGGGGTACGCACTAATCACAGTGCCGCTCGAGAAGCTACTTAAGAAGGATGTCGCTTTTTTTTGGGACAATGAATGTCAGAAAAGTTTTGAACTACTCAAAGAAAAGATGGTTTCAACAACTATTCTTGTATTTCCTGATTAGAAAAAGGAATTTCATGTACACGTAGATGCCTCGGGCATCGCTTTAGGAGCCATCCTTACGCAACTGGGTGAGGGGGACATTAATCATCCAATCACCTTTGCTAGCTGAAAACTCTCAAATGCTGAACGTAATTATGCCACAACATAAAGGGAAGGACTGGCCATGGTCTACGCACTACAAAAATATTGCCACTACTTGCTCGGAGGTCACTTCAAAATGTATACTGACCATTCGGCCTTAAAATACCTGGTGAATAAGCCTATGTTTGGGGGGAAAATCTGCGGATGGTTGTTGTTGTTCCAGTAATATAACTTCGAAATCATAGTTAAACCAGGCAAGCTAAACGTGGGACCAGATTACCTATCCTGTAGTGATACTAGAGAAGAACCTACTAGTTTGGAAGAAGGCCTACCTGATGCACAACTATTCACCATTAAGGTTGTTGATGTACACTTTACTGATATCATCCAGTTCCTAACTATCGGTATGGCACCAACAGACTACTCGGTCCAACAAAAGAAGGAGTTGGTCACACGAGCGGCAAATTTTACTATCATCACAGGCCACCTATATAAGTTAGGTGCGGATGAAGTACTACACAGGTATGTTTTGGAGCATGAGAGACAAGCCATCCTAACATAAGCCCATGAAGGAATATTAGGTGGGCACTATGCGGGCAAAGCAATGGCGCAGAAGATTTTATGGGCTGGGCTATGGTGGCCTACTGTACATAGTGATTCTCAAGATTATTGCAGAGCCTGTGATACATGTCAATGAATGGGACAGCCATCAAGGTGTGATGAGATGCCCTTACAACCAAAAATGGCCCTGCAAGCCTTCAATAAATGGGCCATAGAATTTTTTGGACCTATTAATCCGCCAAAAGATAAAACAGACGCCCGTTATATAATCACTGCCACAGATTTCGTGACATGATGGGAAAAAGCCCAAGCAGTAAGAGATTGTACTGTGGATACTGTTGCGTGCTTCATTTTTGAGCAGATTCTAACCCGCTTTGGGTGCCCCAAGATCCTCATGAGTGATAAGGGCACACACTTTGTTAATGAAACCATCCAAGCCTTGACTGAAGAATTCCAGATTCATCATGCAAAAAGCACTCCTTACCACCCATAGGCCAATGGGGCTGTTGAAGCATTCAATAAAATATTGGAATAGGCACTAACCAAGGTCTGCAACACCAACCACAGTGATTGGGACGTACACATCCCATCAGTTCTTTGGGCATATCGAACAACTTGCAAGAATCTAACAAGACAAACCCCCTTTTGAATGACTTACGGAAAGGAGGCCATCATGCCTATGGAGTTTATTATTCCTAGTTTACGTATTGTAGCCTTTACAAACATGGATGACCCAGACGTCCTCGAAGAACGCCTGATGTAGCTCACCGCCCTAGAGGAAGATTGGTTTATGGCCAAATTTCATCAGCAAGTCCAGAAAATGCATGATAAGGCATGACACGACTGTCATATCTGCCAGAAGACGTTTGCACTAGATGACATGGTACTCTTATATGACAGCCAGTTTGCGAAGCACCCAGGTAAGTTTCGACAACATTGGTTGGGTCCCTATCTAGTCAAGGAAATCACGGATGGAAGAGCTGTCCAGTTGGCCACCCTACAGGGTGATATGCTTCCAGGATACTTTAATGGTAGTAGAATCAAACCATATAATAGAAAATGACTACATGGCCGGAGTAGCTGCAATCTGTCGGCCAGGCCACAACAGTGTCATCAGGGACTTTGAACGCAAGAGTCAGCTGAAGAAATATCTGGAACACTACTTCGTAGAGCAGCCCTTAGACAATGAATGATAACGATTGTGCAGATGCCGAAGGTACCTCTTTCCCAGAATAGAGACGCTGCATGGAAAGAGGAAGGAAGACCTACGACCACCGTGACTTGGGACGAGTCACAAGATTGTGCTGGGGGACTGTTGGAGCAGGGTCTCCCACACTGATGAAAGCTGGTCCAATTTTGTATTATTTTGATCATATTTAGTCTAGCGCATGGGTGATAGGGCATATCAAAGCCCCAATGAGTTGTAAAGTGGGTAAATAGGTAAAACCAGGAATCCGAAAACCACGGTTTGCGGACCAAGGTAAGTCTAGGCTAAATTGGTATAAACAGTAAGTATTTTTGAGTCAATAGGTAGAATATGAATAGAAGTGAATGCTAAGTGTGAATTGTTAGTTCTGGGTTTCAGGTATTTGGGTCAGACTCCTGCTAGCTATGTGCGCGGAGATCCTTTGTCCTGTTGTGTGCGGACCCTGCTGGCTGTGTGCGTAGGTGGGATTTGGGGTTATGTAAGAATTTGATAATAATATATGAGAAGAATTGCTGATATCTAGTTCTAAGATCTATCTGTTATATGAATCTGCGCTCTATGTTAGATCTGTGATAAGGTACGAATTATCTGTATTATCTGCTGTGGTCATCTATAAGATATGCTATCTGATTTGTCGCGTACACTGTAATTTATATCTTTGTTGGGTCGAACGCACGTGGATGCGGACCTAAGATCTAGATCTGTACCACTGTATTCACTGTGTATTTATTTAAGCCTGTGAACTAGCTCTGTTCCCATAGATCTGTGTGTTGTGCGTGTCTTGGCTTACCTACTCTCTTTCTGGGTGTAGAAACCTAGTTCTAGCACCCTCCCATACTTCTTCGGGTGAGACTTTGACCTACGCAAGCAGGTCACTGCCGAAAGGGCTAGTAGTATAGGGGTTTGTTGGAAAACCTTAACGTGCGAACCTGGGTCAAGACCCCTAAAGCCAACAGACACTTAATTGTACAAATATATTATTTCCAACTCTGCTACTACACTTCGATTGATCTCATGTTGTTGTTGTTGCTACAAATACTGCCACTGAAATCAATAAGAAGTCCCTTTTCCTCGCTACCAAAAAGGGTTATCCACTATACCCACGTGTTCTCATAAATAAATGAACTCATCTCTCCCTAAGTTCTTCGTAAGTATATATTCTACCTGCTCTTATGCAGGAACATGTTGTAGCTAGACTGCACCATGCTACACATAATCTCTGATGAAGTAATATCTAATATCTATGTGTTTCAACCTATCATGAAACACTAGATTCTTAGAGATCCTAATGCAATTATGATTATCACAGTAGATGTCGGCCACCTCCATCCTCTAATTGAACAAGCTCACCACCAACTTCTAAAGACATATAACTTCACATGTGGTTGTGCTAGCTGCCATATACTCTACTTCTATAGATCTTAGTGCTAATAACTTTTTTTTCCTGCTGCACCAAGAGACAACCCTTGATCCAATGTTGAAGCAACACCCTGATGTGCTCTTTCTATCCATTGAATTGCATGCCCAATCTACATCTATGAATCCACATAGTCCGAGACCATCACCTCAAGTATATCTTAACCCATACTCGATTGTGCCATGCAAATACCTCATAATTTTCCTAATTTTTGTCCAGTGTACTCTCTTCAATCCCACCATAAACTGACTAATAATTTTGAAAACAAAGTAGATATCTGGCCTTGTGTTGATTAGATACATGAGGGAATCAATAATTTGTCCATAGAATGCGGGGTTAGTGTCCTTGTCCTCTGATGCATCTATATTCCTCCAATTTTTTATTATATGTGTAGACATGGGTTTAAAATCCTGCATCCTGAATCTCTTCAGGATATTTATAACATATATCCCTTGACCAAGGAATATATCCCCATCCTTCTGCCACACTTCCAATCCAAGGAAGTAATGCATCAGCCCCAACTCCTTCATGTCAAACTCTGTTTCTAGGTTCCTCTTCCAGTCCTCTATCAGCCCTAATGACTAGGTTAAGAAGAGGTCATCCACATACAACACTAAGATGAGTGGCTCATCCTTTACTATAAAATATTAAAGGTTGGTATCTGAGTCACTCTTTATGAATCCCATGCCCTGGGAGCCTGCTTAAGACTATATAGATATTTCTTCAATCTGCACGCATGTGTTCCCCTCTCATGTGTCTCAAATCCCTATGGTTGTTTGATGTATACCTCCTCCTCTATCACCCTATTTAGGAAATATGTCTTAACATCCATATGGTGAATATTCCATCCCATCTATGCTGCCAGATATCTAACTAATCAAATAGAAGTATATTTGGAAAATAGAGTGAAGGTCTCCTCATAATCTATGCCTTCCTTATTTGCATAATCATCTTCCATGAACCTAGCCTTGTACTTCTCCATGTTTTCTTCTGCAACATACTTGATCTTGTAGATCCATCGAGAGCCCACAATTGACCTTCCCTCAGGCCTCATCACTACCTCCAAGACATCGTTAATCATGATAGAACTATACTCCTCTACCATGGCATATACCCACACCTAATATTGTGTGGCCTCCTAATAGCAGGAAGGTTCTTCAACCTATACCACCAATGCTTAGTACCTGTTTGGCTATATGCGTTCTCTCTTGTTCGTCCTTCGAGCTCCATTGAAATCCTATGAATATCTCAATGTTTAATGAACTTCCCTACTAGTTTGACCACTAGTGGTTGGAGGATCAACCAACTCCTCATCCTACCTCTATTGCTCCATCTGCTATGGACTCATTAGATCTCTTTAAAATGAGGATATGTTGGTACTTGTAAGTGTACTAGATACCTGTGATTGTCCTACTAGTGGTTCCATCGACTGCCATAGTGTTTACCCCTAATGTTGGACTAATGGAGCTTCTACTAGCTCACTCTGATCACCTGCTAGCATCAAGTGATATTTGTTAAAGTATTTATACTCCATGTACTTTACACATCATCTCACTATAATATTCCTGTTGCTAGGAACATAGATCATTTATTACTTAGAAGTTTCACTATACCCAATGAAATAACCTCTCTCTCCATTCTGATCTAGCTTGGTGCACTTTTCATCTGGTACATGTAAATAAGTTATGCTAACAAAGATCCTAAAGTGACTAACCCATGGCTTATTCCTTGAGAAGAATTCTTTTGGCGTTATCTTTGTTGGACATTGAGTTCAACACTCCCTGTGTGTTTCGCGACATGGACTAACCGCCTCTCGTGGATCCTAACTCTGGAGATTGTAGCGGAGACTAAAGCCTGCGACTTTTGGTCTAATGGAAATCGTGATTCCAACAAGTGGTATCAGAGCGACAGGTCTCGAGTTCGAAACTCACCCTGCTCGCGTTAGGGGGGAGATTGTTTGAAATTGGGTTCAACGCTCCTCGTGTGTTTCGCAACATGGACTAACCACCTCTCGTGGATCGTAACTCTGGTGATTGTAGTAGAGACTAAAGCCTACGGGTTTTGTTCTAATGACAATCGTGATTCCAACAATCTTACCCAACACCTTGTGAGGAAACATGTTCTAAATATACACAACTATGTTACATGATTCTTCCCATAAGAACTTGGGAAAATACTTATCATATAAATTTTCCTTTGTAAACCAAATTATAGATATATTCTTTTTCTTAGATACGCCATTTTTCTGTGGATTGTATGGATTTTTCCACTCCCTCCTGATGCCTTCCTTCACACATAAACCTATGAAGTCACTATTTGTGTACTCACCTCCATTATCTCAGTGAAGGACCTTAATTTTTTTCCCTGTCACATTCTCTACTAGATCCTTAAACTCCTTGAAGAAATTGAAGACCTCATCCTTGGTCATCAGAAAATAAATCCATGTTTTCCTAGAATGATAATCAATGAAGGTAACTAAGTACTCGTACCATCCTAGATAAATTATGGAAATAATACCCCAAATGTTTGAGTGTATAAGCTTTAACACACCATATTCCTTTTTGTCACTCCTTGGGAATGATACCTTAACATATTTCCCAATTACGCACCCCTTGCACACAATATCATGTTCTGTGCCAATTTTTAGAACACTTGTTATTGTCTCCCAGAGAATCCTAAGTGCTCCATGATGCAAGTGTCCCATACTCCTATGCCATAACTCATTCAGGTCTTTCCCACTGCTACTACCACTAGTCACTAGTGCCATGAGAGAGTTGAACTGCAAATTTTACAATTTGTTGCTTTGCACCCCAATCTGCTTCACCTTCTTCCAGTTTTGGTGTTTGATAAACACCTTTTTCCCTACAAAGTGAAAATCGTATCCCTTGTCCTATAATTGGGACATTGAAAGTAGGTTCATACCCAATCTTGGCACATGCAATACATCGGTAACACTAATGCTCACTCCTGACTCCCTATCTATATCAATGGTACCTCTCCCAACTAGAGTGAATTTTGTTATGTTTCTCATTGTTTTCTATAAGTCCATTTTATCATCATTGTAGCTAGAGAAATATTCTCTAACTCCTATCAGATGAGTTGACGCTCCATTGTCTACATACCAGACTCTTTATGAAGTTGAGCTAGTTAAGCAAGAAAATTCTTCCTCTAATATGGAAGGCAATTTTGAAGCCCCTTGAACCTCAAATATCTCCATGGCCATACTAGAGAATTCCAGATAATTTACTGAAGACATATTGAACATAGTTTTATGTTCTTTTCTCTTCCATATGGTGTTGATTTTGCTACCGCAATCACTACTAGAAAAAAAAATACGCCCTGATCAAGAATATTCTCTGAGAAAAATACTGATATGCTCACATACTTCCTACTGGAATCACTTCTAAAAAATTTCAAACTTTTCCAGCCACCTGCTCCTGGAAATCAAATTCCTATCCAATAATTCACACTGCCTGGCTAGGAACTACAAAAACCTAGAAATTGAGTTGCCAAACTCCCTTTGAATCTTGAAAATTTCCTCCTTCGGCCTTTGATATTCCTGTCTAATAAAATTCTCTTTGATACCACATGAAAATTTTAATTATAATTGAAAAAAATGAAAATTTATTCTTCTAACTGATTTATTACGTAGTTTATTTGCTCCAACAAACAATGAATAAATAACACTGCAACTTTTCACCGATAAAAATGCTGCGAAAAATAATATTATGGAAAATGAGAAATATAGAGCACAAACACACACAAAATATGAGACCATTATTTTTGGACAATTTTCAGAAAAAAAAACCAATGCGGGAAAATTAGCAACAACTGAGGGTTTTATTATTATGTAGTAGTGAAATTTGGAGTACAATATCTGGATTTCAAACTAGATATCCAATCAGAAAAATAATGTGGCCAAAATATCTATGAGGAAAATACCTCAAAAACATGCCTGATCCTACTTTGACAAATGGAAAAACTAGCTGCTCATTCAACCTCTATGGGAGCCTATACGCAATGTCTGCGTAGGCTCTACTCTCTATGCCCTTGAAACTATTAGAATGATGACGCCCTGGCTAAATCTACCTATGGAAGTCACTAGCTTGGCCTCTTGCATATTTTTCGAGCCAACTGTAACTAAATCCCCATTCCCTTCAACAAAATTGATCTCCCTCTAAAGCGATATGCGTAGGCCCTACGTAGCCTCTCTGGAAAATGCGCCCCTTCTGCCACTGACTCACCAGAACTAGAAATATTCCTTTGGAATCAATTTCTCTTCCCCTCACTATCTATATGTCTCCTCTCTAGCTTAAACTCTCCTCTATTGACTCACTACAACTGCGAAGCTGTATTTCCGCTAACGAAGTTGACCTCAAGTTTGCTTATCCTCAACCCCATTAACCTCCTCTTATAATCTCTTGTTAGCTCACCAATGAACATTATTAATTCCTCGTCAATGAATAATATCATTTATGAGTTGATCCATGTGAGTTTCTAGAGAAATATCATCTTTCTCAATTAATTGTTGTTAATTAATAATTTTCCCTAAGTTAGGCTTACGGAAAATCTAATTACTGATTAATTAAATTAATTGAGTTTCTTCTAGGTGGATTTTCTAGAAAAAATTTATGGATTTTGGTGTCCTATTTTTTCTTATCCTCTCTGACCAAAGTCAAGACTAGAATACCATCCAATTCTACAAAAACTAACATGAAGGTGAATCATCAAGGGGAGTCCAAGAGACCTTGGAAGATGAATCTTATGGTCACATTTTGAATTTATATGTAAAATATTTTTGAATAATAAATAAATTCATGCATATCATTCATATTTTGGTTTCCCATTCCAAAAATGGTGCTAGAGAATGTCTTGCTCAGAACCTGTCAGATCTATCTCTCTAAATTGGTTAGATCTACCACTTTGAGCAATCCTGAAACTCTTGGTCATTTCTCCTATCACTCTAACACTCTCACATGCTTAACATCCATTGTTCGAATGTGAAACAGTATCTAAAAGATAAGCATGAATTTCACATTCCAACAATGGTATTAGATTAGGTCTTTCTTAAAGATTTTTATATTATATATTCTCTCTAAATTGGTCGGATCTACAACTCTAGACAATCCTGAAAGCTTTGATAATTTTTTCTGTCACTCTAACACTCTGCAATGGTATCGACCCCTTCTCTAACGTTGTGTTAACCTAGAATTCACTCTGCCATTTCTCATGAAACATGTTGGACCTACCTTAAACAATGATGACTTAAGTAACACTAAGCTTGGTGCTATGTGTTACTTGCCAACTTGCGCTACCCTTTCTCATAGCATCAAAAACTACATATTGAAATATATGGTTGAAAATGGTGTCTACCCTATGCATTCACTACCATAATGTATAAACTTATGCATCCATTTAATAACATAAACCAAGAGTCTGATTAAGGGGATAGTAATTTGAGCGAGAGTCTATTTGAGAAGATAATGTCTGAGTGAAGAGCTCGTTGCATTGTTAAGATTTGCGTCCTGCTGTTAACAACATTTTAATACAAATCGAGATTTGAAAGGAGGAGAGATGAGGAGGATTACACATTTTCACAACATGGTAGGATGATGTATCGAGCAGTACTTTTGGTGAGAGTTAATACGCCCCCAATGAGACCTCATCATGGAAATTAGAGTAATAATGGTAACTCAAGCAACCAAAATGGTCATCAATTTATGCTTTATAATCTCCCCACAAACATGCATATGAGTAGTATGATTCCCTCATGTTCTTTTGTTTAAGCATCCAATTCATACACCAGTTCCCAGCTTATAGGGCTTGCAAGTACATGGTCGATCAAATCAAAATTATTCTTCTAATATTTATGCCCCTCTACAAAATATCCAATCATCGCCGCATTCCAATGCATTTCATAATATTAGTCTCTGTCCTGACTTGGCTAGTCGAAAAGCTACAGTTAGATCATGGGGAAACCAAACTCTTTCGATTTCTGATCCTGATTTATGGGATAACATAAAAAAGGAGAAACAAAGTAAATGGAAGGGCATCAATCCAAGTAGACATTGAAGCTCTAGGAATTCATTTGAATAACAAGTATTCGAAGGGGATGTCAGGAGCGCACTACTTTGGAGGTAATGAGCACATTGATCATATCAAGTCCTTTTGTTGTGAGATATCCTTAGTTGTATTCCATCTGGATCCTGAAAAATGGGGCATGATATTTTTGTTGGTTATATGTTGGTCATGACTGAGTTTTATAACAGTGGTAATGTATGGCTCTCATCATGTTTTGGTTAACCACTGAATGTAAAATGAATGTATGGCTTAATATATGGTAATTTTGTTATTGTGATGAGTTATCAATTATTTTTAGTTATTCTCAGATAAGTGTGATGCCCCTATGCTCAGATATGTTGTTTAAACCTGTAAATTTCATATTTGTGACATGTTTGATGAAATTTTTGTCACGACTAGGAGGGGTCCAGTCAATTCCTTGTTTAATTACTTGCATTCATATCATGGTTTCGACGTTATTTTTCATTTCTGGAAGTTTCATGGAGTTCTGGGAAGTGGCCTGAGTCCTAACCTTGGAAAAATGGCACAAAATATGGATTTCTGTCACAAAACTAACTGGAAAAGTCCCCAGTCATATGCTTGCCTTGCTCTGGAAGAGACTAGAGGGTCCTAGTCGCTTGAATGCCCATTTCATGGGAGCGAATGCAGCTTTAATGTAGAAAAAAATTGGATTGTCTCAAGGACTGGTCCCCTAGATGGGTTGGATGTCTCCTTAGGGTTTTTTTGCATGTGTAGAAGGTTGGGTTGGTTGTGTTCCGTCGATTCCACTTCCTTAAGTGATATATAGGTAATTAAATCATAGTATCATAGTAAATCTTGATCAAATGTTTACCCTGATTGGGCAGTTACTTTTGTAGATGTGGGAGGATGGTCTTACAAAGTGGTATCATAGCATGGTTTTGTTATCCTTAGGTGATATATGGTTTCCATTCTCCTTGGACGAATGTGTTTTCGTATGTACATGTTGGTTGCATATAGGTCCTTGTGCTTGTGGTCTATTTTCTTGTTGTGTATGCATGGCGTTGGTCATGATTATAGTGGTGTCACCAGGTGAAAGTTGATGGTTTCATTGCAGATTGTTTTTGTTTTGAGTGTATGTTAGTCATGCATTGGTTAGGTGTGTGAGTGTTTATATGTTGTTATGCATGCATCAACTGGATGATGGTGGTTGTGCATGAAGTCATGGTATGTGGTCAACATAGTCATGCATGGATAACTGGATAATGGCTTGAAATATGTTTTTATGTTGATATGATTATATTTATATATGTATTGTGCTACTTTGGTCGGTATTGCAAACGAGATATCCTCCCCGAACTATACTAAGGTATGATTGTTTGTTTATGATTTGGTTTAGATGGCATAATACACTTTGCAAGAAGAAGAGATCAAAGATGACTAGCAAGATGGTATACTAAAAATATTCTCCCTATGAATCAGATGAGAAACGTGGTGTTGGGAACTCTTCCGACTTAATAGATGCATTGACAAGTTTGAAGGAAGAAATAAGGAGTTACAAAGCAGACAATGATAGAATCATGTAGCCACAGGAGAAACAAGTAGTGTTCAATGCATAATTCTTCAAATTTTTTCAGAATTGTAGAAATAGGGACCACTTTGGATCAACTATGTACAAGAGGATATGACTATTGGGGCATATGGAAGTATACCTCACAGAGGGCACATGTCAGATAGAGATGACATGATTAGGGATGGCAGGTTCTTAGATGCACAGGATAGGAGAGGTGATGGACACATGTACTATTCTAGTTCTTCTTTTAACAGGTATCATTGTCATCATCGTTATCACCCTTACAGGAGGAGTGACAAGGGATATTTTTCAGACGAGTTTAAGAAAGCAAAGCCACCTACATTTGATGGAGAGATGAAGAACTCACAGCATGAAAAATCATGGTTTCTTGGAATGAATAAGTTCTTTAAGATACATGATTACTCACAGAACATGAAGGCCAAGATAGCTACATTTAGTCTTAAAGGTGAAGTAGACATCTGGTGGGAAGATGTAAAGAACGTCATAGATATTTATGAGGAGGAAATGACTTGGAGTGAATTCAAGATACTATTTAGGAAGAAGTATCTATTGGATAGATACTATGACGAAAGGGAAAAATATTTTTATGAGCTAAATATGGGATCTATGACTAATGAGGATTACACTAGTAGATTTATGGAGTTGTTGAGATTGTGCCTTACCTCAAGGAGGAGAAAGCCAAGATTCATAGATTCATCAGTGGGTTGACGATAACACTCAAAGACAAGATTGTGTGTAATGAGCCTAGGTCATTGGAGGAGGCCATCTTGAAGCTAAAGCATTGTTACGAGCAATAAAAGTGAAGATCTAAGACTAAACCAGACTAGAAAGGTAATAATAAGAATAAAGGGAAATGGAACAAGAAACGAAAAAGACCTCATGACACAAGTAACAAAGAGAATGTAGCTCTGCACAAGAAGTTCAATGCATCTGACAAAGGATAGGAATTTCGGTTTGAGAAGAACAAGGGTGATGATAGGAAGCCCATACAGCATTGGAATTATGGCAAAGATCATCTTCAAAGATATTTTCCATAACATCAAGGTGGTAGAATGTAGATTTATAATGCTGAGGAGGCATATATTGTTGGGGATGTTGGACAGAGAGTTCCTCGAATCTATGTAGCATTGGATAATAGGCATGAATATCACCAAGTGTGTATTATCGAGATGGTTGGTAAGCTTTGTGATCAATTTTTTTCTATTTTTATCGACCTTAGATCTAATTATATTTATGTTACTCCTGGCCTGGTGGATAACTGTGGTTTGAATAAAGAAGTGCATGAAAACTCTTGGTTAGTGTAGTTGGCTACAGGTACAAATAAACGAGTTCATCATTGGTTGAGATCTTGTGCGTTTGAGTTGAATGGTATTCCTACATCATCACATTTGAATGTTTTTTCATTGGGATCATATAGTATGCTTTTGGGCATGGAATGATTATATCTTCACAGGACCAAAGTGGATTGTTATGACAAAGCCATTGAGTGTTTGGATGATAATGGAAAATAAAGAGTCATGCAAGGTAAGACTAAAATAACATCATTTAGAATGGTGATGACCATGCAAGAAAACCGTAGTCACAGAAAAGGGTGTGTGTTATTTGCAGTGCACATTTTTAGTGATAAAGGTAAGGATGATGAGGATGTAGAGGTATTGAGGAGGTACCTGATTTTAAACAATTTCAAGATTTGTTTCCAGCAGATATTTGAGAGTTTCCACCTCATAGGGAAGTAGACGTTTCTATTGAGTTGGTACCAGGGGTGGCACCAACATCAAAGGCATCATACAGGATGAGCACTCTAGAGCTAGTAGAGCTGAAGTTGCAGTTGAAGGAAATTCTTGACAAAGGATACATTAGGTCAAGTGTATCACCGTGGGGCACACTAGTATTTTTTGTAAAGAAGAAGGATGGTACTCTCAATTTGTGCATCAATTACAGACAGTTGAACAAGGTGACCATCAAGAACATGTATCCATTGTCGAGGATTGATGATTTATTCGATCAATTGAAGGGAGCATCAATGTTGTCAAAGAATGATCTGACATCAGGACATCATCAGGTATGCATCAAGGAAGAGGACATACACAAAAAAACTTTCAAGACCAAGTATGGGAATTATGAGTTTTTTGTAGTTCCATTTGGTTTGACTAATGCCCCAACTACTTTTATGTGCTTGATGAATAGTGTGTTGCATCCTTATCTGTACAATTTTGTTATTGTATTCATTGATGACATATTGTTATATTCTAAGAATGAGGAAGAACATGTCGAGCATTTAGCAGTAGTATTGAGATCACTGAGAGAGCATTAATTGTATGCTAAGCTCAGCAAATAAATTTTATTTCAGAGAGAGGTAAACTACTTGAGGCATGTGGTTTCCAAGGAAGGTATAGTAGTAGATCTAGAGAAGATAAGGGATATCATGGAGTGGGCGAATCCTAGGAATGTGGATGAGATAAGATCCTTTATGGGGTTAACAGGTTATTACAGGAGGTTCATCATGAAATTGTCACAAATTTATTATCCTATTACATTGTTACAAATAAAAGGTAAGAAGTTTGAATGGACAGAGGAATGTGCAGTGAGTTTTGAATAGTTGAAATAGTTGATGAAAAATGATCCAGTTCTAAATATTTCAGACCCAGAAAAAGAGTTTTTGGTGTGTACAGATGCTTGCAATAGAGGACTTGGTGGAGTTCCTATGTAGGAAGGACATGTAGTATGCTATGAATAATAGAAATTGAATGAGCATGAGGAGAAATATCTGACACATCATCTTGAGTTGGCAGTGATCATCCATGCATTGAAGATGTGGGGAACTATCTTCTTGGCATGAGTTTTGTATTAATTAGTGATCACAATGGGTTGAGATATTTGGTAGATCAGCCAAATCTGAATTCTAAGAAAGCTAGATGTGTGTACATGATCAACGAGTTTGACTTTGAGATCAGGTACATTAAGGGTAAAGAGAACAGGGTTTCAAATGCTTGTTACATTGAAATTTGTCACCATGATGTTTTAGTGTCTATATGGGTTCATCATTACTCATATATTACTCCATTAGAAGTCTACAACATCAAGTTCCTAAAATCAAGCCTTGAAATTGAGAGAAAAGCTCATAAAAGTCTTAAAAACACTTGTACCACACTTTCTATTAACATTACCTGTGGTACCACACCTTTCGTGAAGGAAAACGGCTCTACATACTGCACATTTTGTGTATTAAAGGTGCGGATCCCTGTAAAAGGTAAAACGAAGGCAGAAAGTAACATTTAGAAGCCTAGCAGTCAAATCTAGAAGCTTCTAGAAGCAATTATCCGGTCGAAGGTTCGCTCCTATCACGTATGTTCATTCCTCCATTATGGGAGCCTACCCCTTGATTTATGGAGCTCAATCCCTTCAAAAGAGGATTCTATCCCCTCTTATGTGGAGCTGCAACCTCTTCTCTTTTCCTATAAATTGAAGCCATAGTGCAACCTCAAAGGGGAATTTTGAGAGTTAGAATTTGAGAAATTTTGAGGAGAAATGCTGTAGAGACTCAGACTCTCTTAACTGATCATTATGTGGGAATGACTACACACCCATATGCATTTAGCTGAGAGAGTGAAAATCTTGTCAGAGTAAAGGAAACGCCTGTTCCAGACCCCAGGAAGATTTGTACGACATCAAGGCGGACACGGTTGTAAGGCTCTTTCTTCATCAAAGATAATATGAATGAATACCGTTTTCTCAATGAGTTCTTTAATTAAGTAGCTTGTTTATCATGTTTTATCAATGAGTTATTTAATTAATTAACTTATTTCTTGAATTCCTTGATCATCTTGATAGATATATATCTCGTGAATTAGTTTATACTATGCAGGTGCTATTGATTTTTTCCATGTTTGTGATTTTAGATCTTTGAAGACGACTCTTTCAAGCAACTGGAAATAAGATCATTACGAATAGCGTTGGACTATAGGTAGGTCTTCGAAACCTCTGTTGTAGCTAATTCTGAATCGAATATTATCTAGAGAAAATAGTTTTTGTTTGGCTGTTTGTTGCTAGTTGTCCGTAGGACACTTGGGAGGTCTATCTTATCTGCAAGAATGACTTATCCATCCAACAATGCTCTTAGCAAGCAGATACATATGAGTCGTATAACATGTATGAGTTCTTATGGGAAAAATCTACAATATTGGATCTTATAGGCAGGTCAATAGGATAATAGGTACATGGAGCTCAGACACAGACTATAGCACAGTATAGGTACATGTAAAAGCACATGTAATGGTACAGGTATAGTTACTAGTACAAGTACAGGTAATGGTACATGTACAGGTACATGTAATGGTATAGCTGTAGGTACAGGTAGTGGTACATGTAGTGATAGAGGTATAGGTGCAGGTGCAGGTGCATAGGAAGTGTACTATTATTTCACTCAAAATGGCTTGATTAGATTCAGGGACAAGATATATGCACCATATATCAGTGAGCTCAAGAATATTATCTTGAGGTAATTTCATGCCAAACCATATTCAGGTAGCCCGAGATATCAAAATACATTGACATCAATGAAGAAGTTTTATTACTGGCCGAACCCGAAAAATGATGTGGCAGATTTTGTGGCTGGATTCTTAGATTTTCAAAAGGTGAAAGCAAAGTTTAAACATCCAGGTAGACTACTACAACCGATTCTGATTCTAGAGTGGAAATGGGAGGTCATTTCTATGAATTTTATCACAAGTTTACCGAGGAAATCTAGACAACACGATTCCATCCTGGTTGTGGTGGACAAATTATTGAATGTAGCACAATTCCTTCTAGTGAAGTATAATTATTCAACTAATGATGTAGGACATGTATTCATTAAATATGTAGTGAGGTTGCATGGTGTTCCTTACTTCTAGCTTTTGGAAAGAGTTATTTTCAGGTTTGGGCATAGAGTTTGCCTTCAACACAACTTATCATCCACAAAAATATGGACAGACAAAGAGGGTCAACATGATATTGAAGGACATGCCGAGGATGTATGTGATGCATCAACAATGAAAGTGGGAAGAGTATCTTCCACTAGTAGAGTTCGCTTACAACAATGGGTATTAGGAGTCATTGAGGAGGAGTTGGTTTGAGGCACTCTATGGGCAGAATTGTAATACTCCTATTAGTTGGAGTGATCCAGTTAACATGGTATTTATAGGAACATATATGTTGGAAGATATGGAATAGGAAATGCAAGTAATAAAGAAGAATCTAAAGGAAACACAATAAAAAAATATAAATTATGTAGATCGAAAGAAGTTGTTTAAGGAGTTTCAGGTTTGGGAATAGGTGCACTTGCGCATCAAGCCCAAGAATAGCTCCTTGAGGATTGGATCATGTGCCAAGCTGACACCTCGGTATTGTGGAACTTTCAAGATTATTGAAAGGATTGGACCAATAGCCTATCGAATTGCATTGCCCTTGACAATGAAAGTCCATGATGTTTTCCATGTGTCATTGCTTAAAAAGTATGTTAAAGATGTTGATCATGTCATTGAATGGTCTATATTGCAGGTGGATCTAGAAGGCGAGTTCCATCCAGAACCACAATACATTTTGTAGAGAAACATGTTCATGCTCTGCGACCAAGCAATCGAGCAGGTTAAAATGTAGTGGAAGCATTTTTGGCCTCGATGAAGCTGCATGGGAGATGGCGGATTAGATGTAGGCTATGTATCCTTTTGCATTCGCCAATTGAGAAAAATTTTTGGTATATGTATTGGTATATGTTATCGGTACATGATTTGGTATGATGTTTTGGTATATGTACATATGTATATGGATGTAAATACCACCATGAGATGTGTTATAAAGATCCAATAAATGGTATGGGTGTCATGTCATTATGGTTGTTATGTTGTTACATTTTCATGTTCTTTTCTTCTCAACAGGTTGATCATTGTAAATACTGCAACAAGCTAAGTTATAAAGCTCCACGAGAAGTATGACTTGCTATCAACAGTCTTGTTGGTTATAAGTGTCATTCAACACAGAGGATAGTGTTCCCCTAAAGGGGAGGATTCAATAACAACCCCAGGTTAAAATTTCATGTAATAAAGTTAATAAAGGAAAAATAATAACCATGGTCATGGGACGCATATTCCAAGATAAATGTTGGGCAAAAGATCCTAGTTTGGGTGTTCATTTGGTTTATTATGGTTATGGAAATTGGAAAATGAAATGGCTAAGGCTTTGTAAAGGCATGAGACATTAATTGGCATTTTATTTAATAAAGTAATGGGAATTGTGAGAAAAGGAAGGTGAAAGGTCACAGGTTGCATGTGAGGAGGAAAATAATGGAAAATTGAAGAAATTACAGGTCTCATTAATAAAAAGGCTTCTGAGGATCAGTTCACATAATTTTTTTAGTTTAGTTTTGGATCTCTCATTCTATTATCTCTCCCTCATACTCTTGGACACTTATATTTTTTCTTGGATAACTCTTGGAGGAGTGTGGCATGCTTTGGGTTTGGAGCAAGAGGGAAAAGGAAGAGCATGAAAGCATAAGAGGACATTAGGATCAACATCTACAATGGGTTTTTCTTGTAGGTACCAAGTTGCATGTATGATTTCCTTACTATTTTTGGCATGCATGGAATATGCATGTGGTTATTTGGTTATGATATGTCATTGGCATGGAGGATTTCCTGGATTGATAGTGGTTTTTCCTAGCCTTTCTATTTCCTCAATAGTCATGGTGTTGTGGGAGTCTTTCCCTTTTTTTTTCTGGTTGGTTCTCATATTCCTTTGGCTGTGGGTTGAGTTATTAGTTCTTGTACCCTTGGTTGGACAAATAGTCTAGATCCCTTTAACAACTTGGGTTGAGTTACTAGTCTTGGAGCCTTGGTTGGAAAAACACTCTGGAGCCCTTGGTGGGTTGAGTTACTAGCCTTGGAGCTTTGGTAGGAAAAACGCTCTGGAGCTTGACAAAAGCTGTGGGTTGCGTTAATAGTCCTAGAGCCTTGGTTGGAAAAAAAAAATCTATAGCCCTAGAAACTTGGGTAGAGACTGATCTGGTGATGGTTATTGATGTCCGACTATGAGGTTGAATCACTAGTTGAGGGTTGAGGTGGTTTGGCCTTTTGAAGCCCTAGTTTGTTTTTGATGGATTTTCTCTATGAGATCCCATATTCATGCTTGGAATATGGCACATGGGTGATTGGATGAAGATAAATTTGGTTCAACCAATCTATGGTCTGGTGGAAAGTGGAAATCCCAAACTTGGTTGGCTTTTGCACTCATTATTAAGATCTTATTCTACTTGGTATTATGTGGGTAAATATACTTGTTTATATGTGGTTTATATGGTTATTATATCCTTGATATTTTTGTTGGTTATATGTTGGTTATGACTGAGTTTTATAATAGTGACAATGTATGGCTCTCATCATGTTTTGGTTAACCAATGAATGTATGGATTAATACATGGTAATGAAATTATTGTGATGAGATATCAATGCCTCTTAGTGATTCTCAGATAAGTGTGAGACCCCTATGCTCATATCTATTTTTTAAACCTGTAGATTTCATATTTGTGACGTGTTTGACAAAATGTCTGTCATTTCTAATAGGGGTCAAGTCAAGTCCTTGTTCAATTATTTTCATTCGTATCATGGTTTCAATTTTATTTTTCATTTCTGGAAGTTTCATGGATTTTTGGGTAGTGTTTTGAGTCGTCGCCCTAGAAAAGTGGCATAGGATCCAAAGTTGCTGGCACAGAACAACCTAGAAAAGTCCCCATTCACATGATTTCCTTACTGTGGGAGTGACTGGAGGGTCCTAGTCGCATGCATTCCCATGTAATGGTAGTTATTGAGGCTTTAATGAAACATAATGTTTGTTTGTCTAAGGGGTTGGTCACCTGGATGGGTTGGATGGCTCCTGGGGGTTTTGTTGCATGTGTAGAAGGTCAGGTTGGTTGTGTTCCGCCGGTTCCACTTCCTTAACTAATATATAGGGAGTTGAATAATATCATAGTAACTCTTTGTCATATGTTTTCCTTGGTTGGATGGTTACTTGGGTAGATTTGGGAGGAAGGTTTTACATGTAATTTGATACTAATTCATCCCATCTCTAGTTATCCTATAAAGGAAAGATAATTCAACTCTGGGTAAACAATGAACCTCATATAAAGCACACATTGACTCAACTTTAGGGGCCCAATGATCCAATTAGCTTCATGGAAAATACACTGGGGAACTTTTTTCTTGACACTATCCTTGATAATCATTCATCTCAGTTGACTTGCACCACATCAAAAATACAAATTGATCTCCTTTAGTTATTGAAAGTTAGTGATAATGACATATTTATTTTAGCTGTAAATAATTATAATTGCATTATTGTAGATGTATATATTTACATTTTCACTAAATTTGAAGTTGGTGAAATCTGTGCATTATTTTCTAATGATTTTGATATGTAAGATTATGCTGGTGTAAGGTATACTTTAATCGACCTACAAGAACAAAAATCCATGATTCCCTTCCAATTAGAAAACAAATGTATTAAATGTGAATCATGGCTTTATCTCTCCAACCAAAAGTTCATCAACAAGAGGTATGGATGTACATGTAGTGTTTTAAAGCATTGTATATTGCATTCATTCCTCATTTTATGAAAATGGTTGTTGACACTGTCATTTTTGCATCTATTAATTCCCCATCATAGTGTCATAGTCTCTATATTGAGTCAATCAATACCAGTAACTAGAGAAAGCTTAATGATGGCTTGAAAATACTTTAAACCAATACCATCCACCTCATCATCCCAATAAATAGGGGTGTTATATTATTTTAAGAAAAATTACTACATGTTTATCCTACACTGATCCCACTAGTCCATAAAGAACTTAGAAAGATAGTGGATGAATTGATGATTATAAACCCATGCTTCATGTAATGGCCATGAATATTGTTACTTGTACATAAACAAACTCTAATTTAAATTTCTATTTTTGAACTTTTTTTCCTCTCATTTCTATTATTTCCTTTGTTTTCTTTTGAATCAATCCTTCACGTACATAAATAAAAAATTTTGTGATGATGAACTCCATGTAGTGACATGTCAGGTGATCTCTTCACATATCCACTTGTTTTAGGCATAACATTGATTAGGTCATGAATTTGTGTGATTCACAAGACCATTCCACATAATATCACAATGCCAACTCTTCTTGAAGATAATATGGTCACTGATACATGGGGAACAATCTGTAAAAGAGGGTAATGTTGTGTGGACATGAATAAGTACCAATTTGGTTGAGAAGCCTCTAGCATCATGTGAAATATTAATCATAATTCACCCTGATGTAAAGGATTAATCTTGAGCAATGATTTCATGGAGAACAATTTACAACAAGCATATTTTAAAGTTTCCCAAGGGACTACCGTAGAAATCATTCAAGATCCGCTCATCCACCTTGTGGCTAGCCAACTAAGCCCAATATTGAAAAAAAAAATGAAAATAAGTTTTGATAAATAAAAGGAAATTATTGGGAATGGTTTCTTGAGAAATCAAGACATGCGAGCAACTTTGTTAGGGCTATGGATACTCACTGGAAATGAAGCAATGTTTGTGATTTCGAGTTGACTCCACTAGGGATACAGACGATCAATGAGAGTTGAGATAACACCAAAAAATCATATTTAGTGCTTAATTATTTAACCCATTGAAGCATCATTGATCATTACACCAAAGCTTAAGTGAAGAGGTAGACTCTTGGTAAAGTTTACATCCTTCTATTCCTTTCCCGAGCTGCAACCAAAATCAGGAAAAAAGAAGTCAAGTAACTCAGTATTCCAAAATTATCAATAGTGACACACACATGGAAAGGCACATCAATCACATGTCATTCAATAATATTCTTAGGCATGCAAATATATTCAAGGGTCCTACCAATGTTTTTGCATTTTTTATGCCTCTGGCAACAACCCCCCTTATTTCCTCTCAATGCCTTGTGCTTGGAGGGAATTGAGGGGTCCTAAATTTATAGTGAGTATGAGGTCATACTAACAAGCCTAAATAGGGTTTTGGGTCTATTATAATACCTATGATATATTGAAAAAATGGAGGAAAATTTATGAGATTAACTAGGGTTTATCAGACAATACATTAGCACAAAGACACCCTCCTTCTCCTAGTTGACCGAGGTAATCCTTAGGAAGGGATTGAATTGAGAAATTTAATAAATTATTTATTTTTTATAATTCTTATATCATATAACAAAGACTTTACCAAATTCTATATATATCTACTAATCATTATTGCAATGCCACAGGCTCAAAACAAGCCTCATTTTGTCACTTTTTATCACCTTTATTTTTGTTACTTTTCCACAAAATTTTGCCTCTTTAGCATTTTATCATAAAAATTAGCCTCAAGGATGCATATATATATTATAATTTACCTTATACTCATCCCTATTTTTTTCTCTTTCCTATCATCGTTGTGCTATAGGGCTTCTCAGGTCCATACTTGGTCAACATTTGGTGTTTTTCTTAAAACTTTAGCCTCTCTCAACCTTTGTAGTGCATAAATGATCATAAATATAGTGTTATAGCACTAACCCAATCATAATTCCATAACTAAAAGATTCTCTTAATATTAAAGACTTAATTAATATGAGTTTCTTGAAGTTTTCCCTTAATTATGATGCCTAATCCGAGGTTGTCTTGGTTTAAAAATGACCTAATAGTTGGAGGTGAATTTAAAGGTAAAGGGATGATTATCAGGTAATTTAAGACTCATGAAAACTCAGTTATTATTTACCTAATAGATTCAATATACTTTTCACTTAAATTTCCCAAGGTTTCCCCTCATCAGGACCCCTAGAGATTCATGTTCCAATGGCCGAAAATTCAAATTTTACGCTCAATATTTGGCCTCCCTAGTCACAGTGGTGCATCATCAATTATCAGTCCAATGAAATAGAAGTAACTTTAGTGTTTATTTTGCACCACAGTGATCCATTTACCATATATCCAACACTATAATACTTTATTTTCATTCTTCATTGAGTTACAAGGTCAAAATTTGGCCTTTTTTTCATGTTTTGGGGCTCCCAAGCCATTCTTAGAGTGTAGTGTTAGTAATTATTACAGATATATAGTACAGCATTAAGCATTAATACATATATACATCATCTCCTTAATATTCTTGACTAAAATTCAATGATTTTCGTATATTTTTGTCCTCAATTATGAGGCCTTTTCCAAGGCTTTCTTGGTGGAACAATCATCTGAATTGGAGGTGAATTTCAAGGAAAAAGGGAGGATTTTGTTAAGTGAAATAAATATAAATAAAATTATATTATTATGTCCTAAAAAAACCAAATTTACCTTTTCTTTGAGTTTCCCAGGTTTTCCCAAGTTTTAAGTTCAATTTTTGGCCTCCGAAGTCACTATAGTGCAACAATAACTACTCATCAATTGCTATATCACTAAAATAAATACTTATATAACAAAAAAAAAATTTAACAAGCTCCAAATCTGGGTGAATATGTCTCCCTCGAATTTTTATTTCACTTATGGTGCCTCCTCCTAAGATTTCCTTGAGAAGAATTGGCCTCGACTGAAGGGAAAAATTAGGGAAAAGGAGATAATTGTTTGTTAGGTCCCTATATTAGTAGTGTAGTCCCTTATTTTTTTTAGTGTACCCCCGTTATTGTTATTATTGTACCCCTGTAACCCCAATATTGTTATTATTGTGCCCTTACATTATAATTGTTAGGTCGGCTAGGATTATATTGTGACCCCATGGCCTCCTATATATAAAAGGAGGTTTTTTCATTTGTATCATCCAAGAAATGTTCATTTATGTAATGTAAAAGAGGTTTCCCCCTTGAAGTGTCTTATTTCTAAGGCATTGATCTCTCTTTTCTTCTATTTTTTGAGCTAGTTTCATAACATTCAGTATTAGAGCTTTGGATTCTAGGGTTTTGCTGCTCCAAATAGGTCATCGTGGAATTTTCGCTATAAATTTTTTTATATGAAGGCTTAGAAGCTGATTTTTTTTTCACGCAAAGCCAAAATCTTGATAAAATTCACATAAAAATTTTAGATCTTGGTTCACAATATTTTCGGAGATATGATCTGTGGAAGTTAGGGTTTTTGTAGGCTCCTGAATTTCATCTAAAAGAGGTGACCTTGGTAAAATAGGCATAACTCTCTCTCTAAGAGAATCGGATTGGAATTCTATAAAAAGTGCCTGAAAGTACACAGACTGTAGTTTTTTGTGTATCAATTTCAAAGAAGAAGGAAGAAACAGTAACACATGGCACGACGTACAAGTTTTATCTACTGAACCAGTCCATAATTGGGTAACTGTGGGAGATTGAGCATACATTTTCCTTGAAGAATCCAAATCAGGTTAGACCTCTGGCATTCGAAAGAAGATTCAGAGGGCTACTACAGGACCAAATTTCAGATATTGAAGATTCACAATTACAGAGATACATCAGTTTAAATATTGAAATCCTCAAAAGCAAGAAAAATGTGTGTCATTTTTTTCAAATTGCATAAGTCTTGTTTGAAAAATTAGTTTGAAGTGATTCCAAGGGAATATTCAAACATATATATCAATATTGGGTTCTAAAATTAATCCTAAAAAATAATTCAACACCCATTAAGCCTTCAGAAGGCTCTAGTATGAATCATGAAGAGGAAGAAGTGCAACATGACATATCAAAACTACAAGAGAAAGTGCACCAAATTTCTCTCTCGCAAAGAGAAACAAAAAATGAAATCGAAGTTTTGAAGAAAGGCGTGGAAACTGAGATGGATGGTTTGAAGAAAGGCATGGAAGCTAAGATGGATGGTTTGAAGAATGGAATGGAAGCTAAGATGGATGACATGGAAGCTAAGATCGATGAGAAAATGAAAGACAACATGGAAGACATGAAGAATGATCTAAAAGCATACATGGAAGGTTTGAAGGAAGGTTTGACAAGGTTGATACAAGAAATTATTCCTAATGGCGGAAAGATAGTAGAGGAAAATCATGATTAGAAAAAAATAAATGTTATTCTTGATTTCATAAACTCTAATGTTGGATTGAAGACCTGCCATATTCCAAAGATCGATATGAAGAAGTTTGATGGAAAGGATCCCGTAACATGGATACTACAGATGGAGCAATATTTTGATCTCAATAATGTGCAAAACACACAAAAGGTATGCATTGCAACTTTATATTTAGAACAAAATACATTTGTATGGTATCGATGGCTTTGCTCCTGTAAGAAAATTGTCACTTGGTCAATTTTTACGGAGGAAATGATATCACATTATGAGTATACAAAGAGCAACACCTTTTTTGGCCAATTGATAAATCTCAAACAAAAGGGTTCAATATTGGAGAACATTGAGGACTTCCAAAAATTGAATAGAAGGGTAGCTGATATTCCAGAGAAAAACAGGATTGATGTCTTCATAGGGACTTTAAAGGATAACACCCAACATGAGGTTCGAATCTGAGAACCTGATTCATTGGAGAAGGAATTCAGGTTGGAAAGAAAATTTGAATGTAAAATTATGGCGAAAATGAAGCCTACCACTCACATCTATAAATATGGAAGTGTTGCTACTCCTAGACTTCCACAACCTACAAGGTTGACACCACAACAATTGGAAGAAAAAATAGCAAAAGGGATTTGATACAATTGTAATAGAAAATACACTAAAGGTCATAAGTGTGCTGAGAAGAAATTATTTTACATAGATTGTGAAGAGGAGGAATAAAATGAACAAGAAACTTCAAAAGAAGAGGATATACACCAGGAACCAACCCTAAAGAAAGAAGAAATGAGTCCGACCATATCGTGTAATGCATTGGCATGAATTACCACTCCTCAAACTCTCAAGATAGAAGGAAATATAAAGAAGAAAAAGGTAGTAGTGTTAATTTATTTGGGTAGTACCCATAATTTTATTCATTGTAAGGTAGCCAAGGAATTGAATTTCTTCCTATACCCAACACCAAAATGTCAAGTGATGGTTTCAAATGGAGGAACTATAAATTACTCTGGAAAATTCCATAATATCAAGCTATCCATGGGAGAATATGTATTGAATATTCCAATACTTTCCATTCCAATGGGAGGTGCTAATGTTGTACTAGGAGTACAATGGTTACAATCTTTGGGGACGGTAGATTTTAATTTTCAAGAATTTTTCAAGAATTTTTTTTCAGAAGGAAAGGAAATCGAATTAAGGGGTATCATAGCGAAGGTGGGAAAGATAATAAGCTCTAATGTCATGTCAAATATTCTAAAGAAAGAACAACGAGGCATAATTGCACAATTATTCTCACTAGAAGTTCCAACATCAAAATCATATATTTCTCTAGATCTCCAAAAATTCTTGGACAATCATTCCAAGGTGTTTGAAACTCCCAAAGAACTCCCACCTATTCGTGACCATGATCATGCTATTCATTTGATTCTAGGAAGTGTTCCTCCAAACATCAGGCCTTACAGATACCCTTATGTCCAAAAGAGCGAAATTGAATGTATGATTGCAGAAATGTTAGAGGTTGGTATAATTCAACCTAGTCAAAGTTATGTCTCTACTCCATTAGTATTGGTGCACAAGAAGGATGGATTATGGCGCATGTGTCTGGATTATAGGGAGCTCAATGAGCTCACTATTAAAGATAAATTTCCCATTCCTATGATTGATGAATTATTGGATGAATTACATGGAGAAATTTAGTTTACCAAGTTGGATCTTCATTCAGGATATCATCAAATTAGAATGAAGACTGAAGGTATTCTGAAAATAGCATTTCAAACTCATGAGGGTCATTATGAATTTTTGGTCATGCCTTTTTGCCTTACCAATGCACCTTCTACATTTCAAGGGTTGATGAATTCCATTTTCAAACTCTTCCTTAGAAAATTTGTGCTAGTATTATTTGATGATATACTAATCTACAACAGGTCTTGGAAGGATCATGTTCAACATGTTGACATGGTGCTCAAACTATTGGAGGAGAAACAATTATATTAAAAAACCTCCAAATTTTTCTTTGGAGTACATGCCGTGGAATATCTGGGTCATATTGTATCTTACGAGGGTGTTAAGGTAGACCCTAACAAAATTAAATACATTAAGGAATGGAAAGTCCCCACAACCATAAAGCAGTTGCGAGGATTTCTCGGGTTCACAGGGTATTATTGCAAGTTTTTTAAGAATTATTGGGGAATAGCAGCACCTCTAACAAAATTATTGAAGAAAAATGCATTTTCATGGAATCCTGAAGCAACTAAGGCCTTTGAACATATTAAAGAGGCATTGTGCCTAGCACCGGTCTTAGGTACACCAGACTTCACAATTTTTTTATTGTGGAATGTGATGCCTCATGAAATGGAATTGGTGTTGTTTTAATGCAATAAGGAAGACCGATTGCTTTTGAAAGTCGTCCAATCAAAGGAAAGTATTTAAAGAAAGCTATTTATGATAAGGAAATGTTGGCAATATTGCATGCACTAAAGAAATGGCAACCTTACCTAATGGGAAGGCACTTCAAGGTAAAAACTGATCGTGATAGTCTTAAACACTTTTTGGAACAAAGACTATCTTTAGAAGAGCAGTAAAAATGGGTCACAAATATGTTGGGTTATGACTTTGAAATCATCTACAAAAAAGGGAAGATAAATGTTGTTGCAGATGCACTCTCAAGAAAGGATGAAGAGGTGGAAGCATTGCTTTGTGCCATTTCTGTTATCCAACCAGATTGGATAACTGAAGTAAGGGATGAATGTAAGAAGTATGAAGAAGTGTGGACACTCATTCAAAAGTTGCAGTAGGATCGTAGTACATCGGATACATTTAGTTGGAAAAATGATTCCTTATACTACAAAGATCGCTTATATCTTTGTAAGAATTCCCAACTAAAACAAAATATTCTTTTGGGATTGCACACTTCTCCTTTAGGAGGACACTTAGGATTTTTAAAAACTTACCACAGGGTGAAGAAAGATTTTTTTTGGGATGGCCTTAAATCTGATATTCAAAATTTTGTGGCAGAATGTTTAGTTTTCCAACAAAACAAAGTTGAGACAATTAAGACCCTGGGTCTTCTACGACCTTTATCCATTCCAAGTCAACATTGGTAGGATATTTCAATGGATTTTATCACACGTTTACCTAAGTCCGAAGGAAAGAGTGTCATCATGGTGTTAGTTGATAGACTTACCAAGTATGCACACTTGTGTGCATTATCTCATCCATTTAAAGAAAGTATAATTGTTACTGCATTTATGGAAATAGTTCAAAAGCTACATGGAAACCCAAAGATTATTTTAAGCGAGAAGGATCCCATTTTTACTGGAAATTTTTGGACGGATTTATTTTCTTGTTTGGGTAGTCAACTAGCTCATAGCTCATCTTATAATCCTCAATCCGATGGTCAAACTGAGATAGTGAAAAAATGTTTGGAGGGATATCTTCCTTGTTTTGTATCTGATAAACAAACACAATGGGTCAAGTGGTTACCTTTGGCTGAATGGTGGCATAACACTTCCTTCCATAATGCAGCAAAAATGACCCCATTATGGCACTTTATGGATATCATCCACCGTCCATCACATCATCTTTAAGAGAAAATTCTAAAGTTCAAGAAGTGGAAGATTACATCGAGCATCAACAAGAAGTACTCCAACTCTTAAAGGATAACCTAAATTTGTCACAAAATCGAATAAAACAATAGGTAGATAAACATCACACCAAGATAAGTTTTGAAGTATGATACTGGGTATTTTTACGGCTACAACCATACAAACAAATTTCCCTCAAGCAAGCTAAGAAGGATAATAAATTATTTCCAAAGTAATATGGTCCTTACAAGGTGTTGCAAAAGATTGGTACTATGGCATACACATTGGAGCTTCCTGCTTCTTCGCGAGTGAATCTAGTTTTCCATGTTTCATGCTTAAAGAAGGTTTAGGTGACAAAATTCCAGTTCAAACAATATTGCTAGAAATTTATGAGGAAGGAAAAATCATATTGGAACCTGAAGCAGTCACGGAAACAAGAACTCGGCAGCTACAAAATCGATTAATTTTAGAGTATCTCATCAAGTGGAATAACTTACCCACTGAATATTATACATGGGAGGATGAGAATTTTATACAAAATCATCTAGAGCTACTCAAGCATTGAGGAAAACACTTTTTTTGAAGGATAGGGCCATGTTAGGTCCCTATATTACTAGTGTAGTCCCTTATTGTTGTTAATGTAGCCCCCTTATTGTTATTATTGTGCCCTTACATTATTATTGTTAGGTCGGCTAGGATTATATTGTGACCCCATGGATGCCTATATATAGAAGGATGTTTTGTCATTTGTATCATCCAAGGATTGTTCATTTATGTAATTTAAAGGAGGTTTCCCCCTCGAAGTGGCTTATTTCTAAGGCGTTCATCTCTCTTTTCTTATATTTTTGGAGCTGGTTTCATAACATTGTTCAAGTGTATTAAATTACTGAAACCCATTCTATCATGGCTACAAAATTTATAATCTATTATACTCCTTTGGTTTCTCACGGTTTCCCTCACTAAAATCCTAATGTTTCATGTTCTAGAAACACCTCAATACCATTTCTTTGTCTTTTGTGATTGAATTTGACCACTTATTTTCCTTCAAGATTGGGAATCTAAGCAAGTGTTATCCTCCATAAAAACCTTGATTTTCCTTCCAGAAGCACACAATGTGTCCTCCATGGGAAAATGTATGGCCATCTAGGTCATAATTCTAAATATGCAGATGTGATAATTTAAGGAGGTCCCCTAGGTTAAATTTATCATTATTTTCTTATTTTTACCATTAAATCTAATACCTGTGTGTAGACATATCCAAAAAATGAAAAATAGTTCCCCAGTCCTTTGCATATTGCATATTAGGTCAGATCTATAATGAAAAACTTATTTTCTTAGTGATTAAGTAGGGAAATTGAAATCTTGGGACTATCCCTTTAGAGGATAACCAAGAAGAGGAAGCTCTCATTTGTGAGAAATATTTTACATTGAAATCAACGAAATAGTTACACACAACATCGAAATGAGTAACCTTAATAAATTTAGGTTCATGAGAAGGTTAGGCGTAGTGAAAAAGGAGCATAGAATTTGAAGAGTTGTTGAGTGCAAGATATTGTTCGTTCAAAGCCCTCATTGGTAATTTTTCCTAGGATCAACCTCCATATTAGGGAGTCAAATAGGGAATATGAAACTAGTTGTAAGGAGTATTGCATGATATATATCAGTAGTAAGAGAATCCCTAGATTCAACACAGGAACAAACACATGCTTCAATTTCACCCTAGTTGCACATTACCGTGAACACATTCTTATTTTAATTTTGAGAAGGATAGATAAATGATTTCCTAGGAGACAATTGAAGATCATGGTAGCATGAATAACTTTCCACCTATCTGGGTCAAGTGATTGCATCAACCTATGAGTCCAAGTGGCATGTATTGAAGACATCACAAGGTTTTCAATTAAAAATTCACTCATATAATAACAATTATCGACTTGTTTATGAGAATTTCAAAACTATTTTCCTTTATTTAATTTATAAATTATGAGAGAAATTGAAGAGTTGTAAATGACCTGTTAGGTCCCTATATTACTAGTATAGTCACTTATTATTGTTAGTGTAACCCCATTATTGTTATTGTTGTACCCCTCTAACCCAAATATTGTTATTATTGTGCCCTTACATTATTACTGTCAGGTCGGCTAGGATTATGTTGTGACCCCATGGACTCCTATATATAGAAGGGGGTTTTTTCATTTGTATAATCCAATAATTGTTCATTTATGTAATGTATTGGAGGTTTTCCCCTCGAAGTGGATATTTCTAAGGCATTTATCTCTCTTTTCTTCTATTTTTGGAGCTGGTTTCATAACATTTGGTATCAGAGCTTTGAATTCTAGGGTTTCGCTTCTCCAAACATGTCATCGTGGCATTTTCGCTATGAATTTTTTTCTACGAAGTTTTAGAAGCTGAAATTTTTATATCATGAAGCTGAAATCCTGAGGAATGTCATGTAAAAATTTCAGATCTTGGTTCACAATAATTTTGGATATTTGATCTGTGGAAGTTAGGTTTTTTCAGGCTCCCGAATTTCAAGTAAAACAGGTCATCGTGGAATTTTCACTATAACTTTTCGTATACAAAGTTTCCAAAGCTAAAATGTTTACAGAGTGAAGCCGAAATCCTAAGAAACCTCATGTAAAAATTTTAGATCTTTTTTCAAAATATTTTCGGAGATATGATCTGTGGAAGTTAGGATTGTTTCAGGCTCACGAATTTCATCTCAAAGAGATGACAATGGGAAAAACGTCATAACTCTCTCTTGGAGCATCAGATTGGAATTCTATAAAAAAGTGACCATAATTACACATATTGTAGTTTTTTGTTTATCTATTTCAGAGCCGAAGGAGGAAATAGTGACATGTGGCAAGTCGTACAAGTTCGCTCTACTGAACCATTCCATAATTAGGACATCGTGGGAGATTGAGCATAACTTTGTCTTTAAGAATCCAAATTAGGTCAAAACTGTGGCATTAAAAAGAAGATTCTGAGGGCTCCTTCAGGGCCAAATTTTAGATATTGAAGACATTAAATCACAGAGATAATTCAGTTTCAATATCGAGCTCCTCAAAATCAAGAAAAATGTGTGTATTTTTTTTTCCGAATTGCATGTCTTGTGTGAAAAATCAGTTTGAAGTGATTCCAAGGGCATATTGAAGCATAGATATTAGTATTGGGTTCTAAAATTCCACATAAAAATGATTCAACACCCATTAAGCCTTCATAAGGCTCTACTATGACTCATGAAGAGGAAAAAGTGTTACATGACATATCAAAATTACAAGAGCAAGTGCACCAAATTTTTCTCTCGCAAAGAGAAACAAAAAATGAAATGGAAGTTTTGAAGAAAGGCATGGAAGCTAGGATGGATAGTTTGAATAAAGGCATGGAAGCTAAGATGGATGGTTTGAATAATGACATGGAAGCTAAGATGGATGGCATGGAAGCTAAAATGGATGACATGGAAGCTAAGATCGATGAAAAAATGAAAGACAACATGGAAGACATGAAGACTGATCTAAAAGTAGACATGGAAGGTTTGATTAAAAGGTTAATAAAATAAATGTTTCCTGATGGTGGAAATATAGTAGAGGAAACTCATGATGAGAACAAAATAAATGTTAATCGTGATTTCATAAACTCTAATGTTGGATTGAAGAACCACCATATTCCAAAGATGGATATGAGGAAGCTTGATGGTAAGAATCACGTAACATGGATACTATAGATGGAGCAATATTGTGACGTCAATAATGTGCAAAACACACAAAAGGTACGCATTGCAACTTTACATTTAGAACAAAATACAATTGTATGGTATAGATGGCTTTGCTCCCGTAAAACAATTGTCACTTGGTCAATTTTTACGGAGGAATGATAGCACATTATGAGGATACAAAGAGCAACACCTTATTTAGCCAATTGATAAATCTCAAACAAAAGGGTTCGGTGGTGGAGAACATTGAGGACTTCTAAAAATTGAATATAAGGGTAACTGATATTCTAGAGGAACACAAGATTTATGTCTTCATAGGGAATTTAAAGGATAACATCCAACATGAAGTTCGAGTTTGGGAACCTGATTCATTGGAGAAGGCATTCGGGTTGGAAAGAAAAATTGAATGTAAAAGTATGGCGCAAGGAAGCACTCACATCTATAAAGATGGAAGTGTTGCTACTCCTAGACTTCCACAACCTACAAGGTTGACACCACAATAATTGGAAGAAAAAAGAGAAAAGGGGCTTTGCTACATTTGTGATATCAAATACACTAAAGGTCATAAGTGTGCTGAGAAATTTTTTTTTTACATAGATTGTGAAGAGGAGGAAGAAAATGAACAAGAAACTTCAAAATAAGAGGATATGCACTAGGAACCAACCCTAGAAGAAGAAGAAATGAGTCCGACCATATCGTGTAATGCATTGGCAGGAATTACCACTCTTAAAACTCTCAAGATAGAAGGACATATCAAGAAGAAAAAGGAAGACCCATTGCTTTTGAAAGTCGTCCAATCAAAGGAAAGTATTTACAGAAAGCTATTTATGAGAAGGAAATGTTGGCAATACTACATGCACTAAGGAAATGGCAACCTTACCTAATGGGAAGACACTTCATGGTAAAAACTGATCATGCTAGTCTTAAACACTTTTTGGAACAAAGACTATCTTCAGAAAAGCAACAAAAATAGGTCACAAAGTTGTTGGGTTATGACTTTGAAATCGTCTACAAAAAAGGGAAGTTAAATGTTGTTGCAGATGCACTCTCAAGAAAGGATGAAGAGGTGGAAGCATTTCTTTGTGCCATTTATATTATCCAACCATATTTGATAACCGAAGCTAGGAATGAATCGAAGAAGGACGAAGTGTGGACACCAATTCAAAAGTTGCAGCAAGATCTTAGTACATATGATACATTTAGTTGGAAAAATGACTCCTTATGGTACAAAGATCGCTTATATTTTTGCAAAAATTCCCAACTAAAACAAAAGATTATTTTGGAATTGCACACTTCTCCTTTAGGAGGACACTCGGGATTCTTAAAAACCTACTACAACGTGAAGAAATATTTTTTTTGGGATGGCCTTAAATCTGATATTCAAAATTTTGTGGTGGAATATTTGGTTTTCCATAAAAATAAATTTGAGACGATTAAGACCCCGGGTCTTCTACAACCTTTATCCATTCCAAGTCAACGTTGGGAGGATATTTCAATGGATTTTATCATAGGTTTACCTAAGTCCGAAGGAATGAGTTTCATCATGGTGGTAGTTGATATAATTACCAAGTATGCACACTTTTGTGCACTATCATCCATTTAAGGCAAGTACAGTTGCTACTGCATTTATGGAAACAATTCAAAAGCTACATGGAAACCCAAAGATTATTGTAAGTGACAGAGATCCCATTTTTATTGGAAATTTTTGGATGGAATTATTTTCTTGTTTGGGTACTCAACTAGTTCATAGCTCATCTTATCATCCTCAATCCGATGGTCAAACTGAGATAGTGAATAAATGTTTTGAAGGATATCTTCGTTGTTTGTATATGATAAGAAAACACAACGGATCAAGTGGTTACCTCTCGTTGAATGGTGGTATAACACTTCCTTCCATACTGCAGCAAAAATGACCCCATTTATGGCACTTTATGGATATCATCCACCGTCCATCACATCTTCTTTAAGAGAAAATTCTAAGGTTCAAGTAGTGGAATATCACATCGAGCATCAACAAGAAGTTCTCCAACTCTTAAAGGATAAACTAAATTTGGCACAAAATTGAATGAAACAACAGGCAGATAAACATCGCAGCGAGAGAAGTTTTGATGTAGGATATTGGGTAATTTTACGATTACAACCATGTAAAAAAATGTCCCTCAAGAAATCTAAGAAGGATAATAAATTATCGCCAAATTACTATGGTCCTTACAACGTATTGCAAAATATTGGTACTATGGCATACAAATTGAAGCTTCCTGCTTCTTCACGAGTGCATTCAATTTTCCATGTTTCATTCTTAAAGAAGGTTATAGGGGACAAGCTTCCAGTTCAAACAATATTGCCAGAACTTGATGAGGAAGGAAAAATCATATTGGAACCTGAAGCAGTCACGGAAACAAGAACTCGACAACTACAAAATTGATAAATTTTAGAGTATCTCATTAAACGAAAGAACTTACCCACTGAAGATTCTACATGGGAGAATGATAATTTTATACAGAAGCATCCAGAGCTACTCAAGTGTTGAGGACAATAATTTTTTGAAGGAGAGGGGCATGTTAGGTCCCTATATTACTAGTATAATCCCTTATTATTGTTAGTGTAACCCCATTATTGTTATTGTTGTACCCCTGTAACCCCAATATTGTTATTATTGTGCCCTTACATTATTATTGTTAGGTCAGCTAGGATTATGTTATGACCCCATGGACTCCTATATATAGAAGGGGGTGTTGTCATTTGTATCATCCAAGAATTGTTCATTTATGTAATGTATTGGAGGTCCCCCCCTCAAAGTGGCTATTTCTAAGGCGTTGATCTCTCTTTTCTTCTATTTTTGGAGTTGGTTTCATAACATGACCTGAATAGAAACTCAAAATTCGTAGATAGTAGTTACTAAAATATACCTATGGATTTGTAAAAATTTCAATATGAAAGGAATTTTGATGTTTCATCAATTTCATTGTATACCACTACTAGGAGGTTGGTACTTCTGTACTTACTATTTTAATATTGAAAATCCTGTCAGGAAATTGGTAGAATTATATGATCACATGCAATTTGTTTTCGTTTTTGACTACTCTTGAATAGTCCATGTATGTGTGTGTCTTATGGGGTGTATACTTATAGGTTATGGACTATTCTATAAATTATATGGTTTCTCTCAGATATTTTTTTTAGTTTATGTACTTTCATTTATAAGCATGTTGAAAGACCAAAATGTACCACTAATAATAAGGGGGTATCTCTGGTGTGAAGTCCAAATTAGACCTCACACTATTTGGGATAGGAGCTCCATTTTATATGTGGGCTCGACTTCCACCATGTTGGTTTTTCTCTCGGCTATCAAGTGAAAAGAAGTTGATAGAAAAACAAGTATGAATTTCCAAAGAATGAGGATGAAAGCAACCTATGATTGACAAACTCACAGAAAAATGTACATGAATACAACAAAAAAAAAACAACAATAAGTACATATCAAAGAGGAATTAATTATTCAAAACCATCCAAGACATACAAGTAAGAAAGTACAATAAGTTAACTACAAGTTAGTTCACAATTGATTACAGCTAGTATTAGCATGAAATGAGAAAACATGGATTCAAGAAAACACATGAGAAATAAGCAAAAATTAGTTTATTAACATTTTACCCACATGAAAGTGCACATGCACACATTATTGGAGTATTGGTTATCCATTACAACCAGCAAAGGAAAGCATGGGAACGATTCTCTACCCAAAAAATGAAGAACTTCTCATTAATAATGTTTCAATTAAGGTACATACCCTACAAGCACATCAAAATCCAATAGTGGAATGAGGAATGCTCATATGATATCCAGGAAAACCATCTAGTCTCACCAAAACTCAACCTACTACCTTCTAAGAGCAAGAGTGCTCCAAGTTATGATTAATTAAAACTATGCTAAAAGAACTAAAATACCCAAAAATCCCCCCCTTTGCAAGTAGAGGTATGAAGGAACCTTTATAAAAATGGAAAGGTGATTTTTCACCTTCCTCATTAATATTTGACTTCCTCATGACTCTATTAAACTTCTAGTAACCTTTTACATTCTTGTGATTTCTAGCATTTACCATTTTATAATTATGACAAAATAACAGTTTACAATATGAAAAATAAATTACAGTGAATAAGACTTTGGGACACATATTCATGGATGAAATATGAAGTCAAGGTTGTGTTTGTTTCTCATTGAATCTAAATGAGCCCTAAGGCACCTTTTCTTCTATCATGTCTTAAAAATCTTTGACCCAATTCTACCATCTATGTTGCTTGTGGGAATATAATGAATTTATTGGTTGATCAAGTCACATTGTGGCATTATGCCAGAATTCCAAGCTAGAACCTTTGCCTGAAATGTCTTTCCAATTCAAACCAGGGTCATGTACATATGATTATATCCTAGCATGTGCTAAGAAACATAGCTTTAACTTCAAAAAATTTCTATCATTTGAGCCAATTTCATTTAGGATATTTTGAGATTTTTTTGTTTACAATAAATTGTTTCTTGTCTCTCCTCTTTGCAATATCGCAAATTCCATTTATCTTGAATAGGTATTGATTTCATGACATGTGTAAGGCCTCCCCACACATGTCATAAATGGGAGTTTTTATTGAATCTTCAAAAGAAAACTACATATTTTGCAGAAAAGTGAGAAACACCCACCACCAACAATGCCTAGATGTCCTATTATTTCATACACTTATGGAGAGACACACCAACCAACCAATCCATATTTCTCTGCAAAAAATAAAAGATACTCGCTTGGTCTTGGCAGAGGTCGAGGAGTCGTCCATTTTTCTTGGTTTTATGTTATTTTCCAGTTTTGAAGCTACTTTCGTTTATTCCAAGCAATAAAGTTTTTATTGCAGTGCAATCCTCTTCACTATTCATGTAAATGAATGGATTTCTTTTTTGGAATTTTGCAACTACTTTTCTTTGACATGGCATCACAATCCAACCACAAAATATTCCTTACTTCAAACCTCAAAACTTTTCTATCCTATCAGGGAATTCACACCCTTGACACATGCATTGGGGTATCTTTTTGGTGCTCAAGAAATTACACTACCTTTAATAATCATTTTTAGGCTTTGCAATGAATGGATCGAGGTCCTATAATATAATATCTACTAGCTTTAATAGCTTTCCAATGTCAACTAAACCAAAAATTTGAGAGATACCATGAAAATTGACATTCATATCAGACATAACGTTTGGGAGTTATCCCCTTTGTAAATTTATTTTATGAGCAATACTCCATGTGCGAGTTGTAACTTGTCCTATACGATGCACAACTTGTAAATCAGAAAAAATCGTGTATCATGTAAAATTTCTTCAATGAATATTTCTATTTTTCATATGCATGAATCAACCAAATTTACATCCTCTTCATTGTATTTTTCTAAGTGATGACATACCATCAACATGTCAAGTTTTTCATTGACAATTTTTTCTTAAAATTTTGTTGCAGATCTTTCTCGAAGTTTGTTTCCAATTCACCTCTGAATTCCTTCTGTAGATGCTCAATATTGGTATGAGGATTCAACGTCTAAGTATATTTTATATATTTGTAAACCTTTTAGCTTGAATTTAAATACAACCACCCTTGAGATCTTCATTATTGTTTGAGGAGAAAGGGAGCATTGTCCAATGATAGTAGATAAAACAATGTAAAGGATTTGGAGAATATCACGCTAAGGCATAATGGAAGGTGAATAGTCATTAATTTGTGATGCAGTGTGAAGTGAGAGGAAGATCATAATCGAGATAGAGGGGAATCATATATTTTCTTTTCTTCTTAGTGATTATGTTAGAGTGAGTTTTTGACTAGCAACTAGGTTTAGGCTTGTGACTAGTGACTAGGTTTAGGTTTGCAACTAGTGATTGAGTCGTAGGAAACCTTGCTTCCCTGCGATTGGGCCGTAGATTGTATCATTAGTATGCGATGAGTCAAAAATAACTTCTGAAGTATGCAATGATGTGCCCACACATTCTATAATGTGTGATTTTGCAATGTAGTCATCATTTTCTCCCCTTTTTTACGATTAGTCACATCTCAGGCTTCCTAGTTTGCATTGGGGCATATTAAATTTCATATTTGTGATTGAGTCATGTATTGCCTGAATAATTTGTAATTAAGCATATATTATTTCCCTAGCATGTGATGAAGTTACCAGCAGTGGCAATTTTAGTAGAAAGACAAGATGTATTCTATTAAAGACTCCACTAGTCTGATGAGTCATATCCTAGCTCCCTTCATTGTGATGGATTGTATTTGGGTTTCCTTCCTTACCATGGGATCCTCTAGTGATGAGGCAACCCATAGGATACTTCAATATTTTCAAATAAAAGAATATTTAGCTATTTTTCACATCCTACATCATGTAATTTTGAGCCTTGAGGAGAAAATATGCTGCCTCAAATGGGAGTAAAATACCTACACTTTGTATCTTGCAACAAAAGGAGAGAGGCTTTCGTAAATCCATATGGAAGTATGTATTCCATCTCCATCATCAACTGTCACTATATAATGAGCAAAATATTATATATAACAGACTATATCTCTAGTAAGTTGAAAGAAAATATGACCTATAACTCCAAGTGTTTGTAGAATCCGAGCACACTCGCCCTCAAATGATTCATGAACATGAGTAACAATTTACACCTCAAACATTTTAAATATTCCATTCCATATCAATTGAAACTTTTCTCATGAGGAAATTCCGAAAAGAGAAAGCTCCTTTTCTCTAACGATGAGGAATAAGCTCTTCTTGTGTAAAAGAATACCCAGAAACAAGCCTTATTCCTTCAAAACTCAAGTTATTTTGGTGTAGACAATGGAGATCCAATGGATAGTTTAATATTCTTATCAACCTCACTAGTGAACCAACATGTGGTTTGATATTTTTTTTATGAGAGACATGAGAATGAGGAAAAAAATATTTTGTTACCATAAAAACAAAGAATTTGCAATGTTCCTTTTGCTCAAATGATATTAAAAGTACTTACCCTGCCATTAAAAGAGAACCAATAGGACGTTTTTGTGATTTCCATATGAAGTTTTAATTCACTTCTTGTTAAGTTCCATAACTATGGCCTCATGTGTCTCCAAGACCTAGAATAATAAATTCGTTTTCACCCAAGCCAAGATCAATAGTTCTAGTATAGACATGAAGCCCGAGAGATTCATCACTTAATTTTTGAAGAACGTGGGAAGAAACCACAATTGAAACCAACACATATCCTTGGGATCAATTCCCACATCCCTCAATAGATCAAATGTGGCAACAATTTTCCCACTAGTTGCGAGTATTGGATAATCTACAAGCGCACGAGACCCCTTTGGAAATATTTTTGGCAGTTTGTTCAATTGTAAATCTAGTTGAAGTGTACTCTCATCTCTATAATAACATGCCATGATATGTTTTGTTACAGAAAAATGGATACAACGGGCTCTACCAATATGAGACCCACCCTCAAAACTGGCACTCTATGGAAGTCATAATGTTTATTGACCACTGTCTGACCATCATAGACTCTCTTGGGTTAATTAAATCCACATATGCAACTCCTAGTGGTGTTTATATCTCACCGCTAACAATGGGCTCAATTTTCTTAACAAGGAAATCATGTGCTTCATCAAGAATCCATCTGAATCCATTTAATGAAACTTATTGTGATATGAAAAATCTACAATATAAACCAATAGAGAATCCTTAGTTAAAACAAACGTTGAATAAACACATTCATAAAGCATATATGATTTCCATTCTAGTAAAATTTCTACTATGCAGAGTGGCTATGGTGAAGGAGTCAATGCTTTAGCAAGTCATGAAAAAGGTTCATTTTGGAGAATTCATTTGGAATTGGAGATTATTAAACCATTAACTTGGAAGGCAAGGGGAACCCAAAATTTTAAGTGTACGAAATAAAATTTGTTGAATAATCCTTAGGGATTTTGTATATAATTATGATTAGGACATAAATTAGGTATTTCCCGTATTTCTAATTATGGAGACATAACTGTCTCACTTCAAATATGATTGTATAAATATGTCCTTCTGTGTTTAATAAATACATCACAAAACACTATATTTTAATTATGGAATTCTCCAGGCACTTTTAACAGTTGTATCAGAGAACTGGTTTTGGAAAATCATTGAAGTCATAGTGCCTGGTTCACTCCATTTTTGTAGAAGTTGCAACTCATCGTGGAACCAACAAAGTGCGATGCATGACCCGGTGGAGTGTTCGTTTTGGAACCTAACGTAGTGGAATGCGCAAAATATGTGACCTGGTGGATGGTGTTGTATGTGACATGGCGTGACTTGATTTGATGACGAAAGTGCATTGGTGGTTTTGAAAACCACCCCAACACCACAAGTTGGTGCTTTTGATAAATTGTTGTGTGTCGTCATATTGAACCACAACCACATATTTGATGGTTTTTTTAAACCACCACTTGGGAGCTCTACCCACATTAAATTTCAGTGAATGAGGTGTTGTTGGAATCGTTGGATTATTGGGAAGCCTCATTGATTTTTTCTGACATGCACGACAAATAACTGTCTCCGCTGTCGAACCATTGATATCGCGTTTGATGTTTTCCGCTGGATGTTTTTAATGTCGTTCACTGGATGTTCGGTTTGAATGTTGACTACTCGATGTTGAATTCAGAACTAAATAATTTCATTATTAGATTGATTAAAATTTTAGTTTTCAAATGGATGTAACAAATTTAAATAAGTTTTTTAACAGAAGAAGATTAATACATTTTTTTCTGCAAAAATGAATTCTTTGGTGTCTTTAGTTGGCATTGTTTTTTCTGGAAAGGAAAATTACCAGGAGTGTTACAGGAAAGTTAAAAATACACTTATTTTTAATGATACGTGGGATGTATTTTGTGAAGGAAAAGGAGGTAATGCACCAGAACCGCCTGATGAGGAGAAAAATTTTGCAATCTGGGAGAGTAAGGATATTGAAGGGCCATGCTTTAGTTTATACTTCAGTGACAGAAGAGGTAAGCAGATACATAATTCAAAGTAAAACAACATATGAAGCAATAACATAATTGAAAGAGATTTATGGTACACATTAAGAATTGGAGATAATCCAGTTATTATTGAAGTTGTTTAATATGGAAATGAAAGATAATGATCCATTAAAACTTGATTCTAAAAGTAAAGTCATCAATCATGAAATTGAATCTAATAGAGTCAAAGCTGACCTGCAGCTTATCCTTTATAAAATTCCTTTACCCTGGTTATTCACACTACTTGGAGTCTCTCCAAGCTAGTGGGCAGTTAAAAGATTTAAATTTTGACAAATTAATAGGAATAATAGCATAAAGAGGGAAGGATTTTTGCAAGAAATAAGTTGTAAAAAATTCTAATACTGAAACACTATATCTTGCTCAAAAAGACCAAAAACCTCAATAAGAATCAATTAGAAATACTAAGGGTAGTAGAGGACGAGGTAGGAGGAATTATAGAGGCAGGGGGGAAAGATAACCATGGAGATAGACAGAAAAATGATCAACTAATTCTAGAAAAAGGACCGTCTTATGAGAATGCACATTATGTTGTTTCCCATTGTAATTTTAATATGGAAGATATATTTAGTACCTCTTTTTGTTCATGGCATGATAGTTGGATTCTAGAAACATGTGCCACTTTCCATATGAAATTTAGAAGAGATTTTTTTGAAAGAATCAATGATAATATTGATGGAGTAGTGTATTTATATGATAAGTATCAAATCAAACCATTAGGGATTGATTCTATTCAGTTAAAATTTCATGGACTTACATATTATACTTTAAATGATGTTATTTACATTTCATGGTTCCAAAGGAATTATTATAACTTGTACAAATAAGACAACATAGACATTCCATACACATATTTGATGGAAAAGTGGAAATTTTAAGGGAAACTCACAATGAAACTGTAATGACTGGTGTAGAAGAAGATAAAATATTAAAGTTGAAAGATATGTCATTTGTTGCATTAAATACTAATCATTTGGTCCAACAAAATGATACTCTATCATCATCTTTATTGTGGCATTCTCTCTTCAGTCATGTCAATTATGAAAGTATTAGAATTATGAGACAAGAGGGGATTAAGGGACTTCCAACGGTTCCTATAAAACTGACTCCGTGTAATGATTATATATTGGGGAAGCATCCCAAACAATATTTTAAGAGCTCTACTTCTAGGTATTCAGGGAAATTAAGTCTCATACACCCAGATTTATGTGGTCATATGCTTGTACCAACTGATAATGGAAATAAATACATACTGAATTTTATTGATGATTATTCGAGGATGTGTTGGTTATATCTTCTTAAAGAAAAAACACAAGTTTTTGATGTGTTTAAAAAATTTCATCTCTGATTACAAATGAACCTTAGCTTAATATTGGTACTATAAGAACTGATAATGGGGGAGAATATACTTCACATGTTTTTGAAAGATATTTTCAAGAAATGACTTCAAACATCAAACCACAATACCTTATAATCCACAAAAAAATGGTGTTGCAGAAGAAATGAACTGGTAATTGCTTAATATGGTTAGATCAATAATGTTTTTTAAGAATGTAAAATTAATTTTTTGGGGGAGAAGCAATACTCTGTGCAAATTATATTAGAAATCAATTTCCTTCCTTTATAAAAAAAATAAAACTCCATATGAAATGCGGTATAATTATCTTCCTGTTGTTGAACATTTTAGACTTTTTGGTTCTCAATGTTATGCTTTGAATCCTAAACAACAAAGAAATAAGTTGACTGAAAGAAGAATATAATGTATATTTTTGGGGTATTATATGACTTCTAAGGGATACATATTGTATGATGAAGAAAATAAGAAGTTTATTTTATCAAGAGATGTATTTTTTCTTGAATCTGATAAAGGTACACTCACTGTTGATAGGAAACTTAATTAGTTAGAGAAGTTTGTTCCTAAGAAGTTTTATTATGAATCATATCATATTCTTCCACATACTGAAGGGGGGATCCCCATGTTAGATAAGTCTGTGGATTTTCCTTCTCAAAATGGTGATAATAATTTTGATGTTGAAGATAAATAGGATGATAAAAGTGCTTTTGTAGGGACAATAGGGAGAAATACCACAAGAATTGAGAGTAAGATAAAAAGTAATGAAGGGTCTATTTCACAAGATGAGAAACTTCCTTCGCAACCTCTACGAATATCAACTCGTATTGGAACATTCCCAAGGAATATGATGAGTTTGAGACATGGATTTTCTCATGTAACTATTCTCATTGTGAATTTATTTTTTCTATTGATTTCAGAACCTATTTTTTTTGAAGAAGTTATAGTTATGATCAGTGGAAAGATGTAATGCAAAATAAATATGATGCCCTCATAAAAAATGGAACATGGGGGGTGGTGAATCCTCCTGTTGGCATCAAACATATTGGTTGCAAATGAGTTTATAAAGATGATGGTTCACTTGATAAGCACAATGCAAGACTTGTAGCAAAGCGATATTCACAGAAAGTGGGTGTTGAATATACAAAGATGTTTTCCCCTATAACTAAATGGGGCACTATTAGAACTTTGTTTGCTATTGCAGTTCAGAAAGGATGGAAAATTCATCATATGGATGTTAAAAAATCTTTTTTAAATGGGGATTTGAAGGAATATGTTTACATGTTTCAACCAAAAGGTTTTTTTGTTAAAGGGAAAAAACAAAATATATGAAAATTAATGAAGTCTTTGTATGGCTTGAAACAAGCACCATGTGCATGGTATGAGAAACTAACTAAACATCTTCTTAAGTTAAATTATAAGCATTTTGACCTAGATGATGCAACTATTTTTGTTAAGAAACTTAGAAGATCAGTTGTATATCTAGTTGTATATGTTGATGATTTGATGATCACAGGGAAAAATGATGAATATATATCATCTATTAAGAAGGAATTTAAAAATTATTTTGATATGACATATTTAGGTTTACTTCATTATTATTTTGGAATTGAAGTTGATCAAAAACCTCAACATGTTTTCATCTCTCAGAAGAAATATGTTGGAAAGTTGTTGAAAAAATATGGTATGATGGATTGTAATCATGTTTCTAGACCAATGGAGTAGAATTTGAAACTAACTTTAGAAGAAGGCAAACCATTTGAAGATCCAACAAAGTACAAGAAACTTGTTGGAAGTTTGATTTATTTATCTATTACTTGTCCTGATATAACCTTTCCTGTTGGAATACTTTCCAGATTTATGCATCACCCTTGTGAGGAGCATTAGGTACCAGGAAAAAGAGTTATGAAATATTTAAAAGGAACCCAAACTTATGGCATCAAATATTCCAAAGTTTTAGACTTCCATCTTGCTGGTTATTCAGATTCTGATTTTGATGGAGATAAGGAGAATGGAGTCTCTACTTCTAGTTATTTGATGAATCTTGGATAAACAACCATCAATTGGAGATCACACAAAAAATCTGTTCCTGTTGATTCTACCACTGAAGATGAATATGATGCAACAAATCAAGCTACATATGAAATCATTTGGCTTCGAAAAATACTTGAAGATTTGCAGGAGAAATAAAAATATTTAACTCCTCTATTTGTCGACAACTGTTCTACAATTAAATTGGTCAATAATCCAAAGTTTCATGATCGAACCAAACATATCAACACCAAGTATCATTTGATTCAACATCACGTAGATGCTAAAACAATTCATCTGACACATTGTCCAACTTTAGAAAAAAATTCATATATCTTTACCAAAGCGTTGGGGCGTGAAAAGTTTCAAAAGCTTAGATATTTACTTGGTATGTCAGATGTCCCTTAGGATTAAGGGGGGAAATGTTGAATAATCCTCTGGGATTTTGTATATAACTATGATTAGGATATAGATTAAGTATTTCTTGTATTTCTAGTTATGGAGATATAATTGTCTCTCATCAAATCTGAATGTATAAATATGTCATTTTGTGTTTAACGAGTACATCACAGAATATTATATTTTCATTATGGAATTCTCTAGGCACATGTAACAAAAAATTTTGGGGGTTGTTGTAGCGGCTACAATAGAGCACTTTTTATACCTAAATGCTAACTATTCCTCATGTTTTTTAGCAAATAAAGAAACTGTTGTTGTCTTATATTATAGCTAACTATTTCCCTGCCTATGAAACTATGTGTTTACTGGTTCATTTTATTACTAATTCTCTTCTATCTTTCAATCCTAGCTAGCTTACCCTTTTTATTATCTTAGCACATTAGAAAGTTTTACGTGAGAATCTGCATATCCTTGGTTTGGTTATCATTGACATCTCATAGAATTCTAAAAATTGAGAATGGTTACTAGGTCGGAATCCATATGATTCCCTCATCCCAAATGGTATGAGGTATAATTGGGCATCATACCAGAGAGAACCCTTAACGTTTATTACTAGAAAATTTTATGTTGTCAACATGATGGTTTCTTGCTTCCTAGCCAACACCATAATCACTCATGTTCCCCACCAATGAAAAATGAAAAACTAGTCGTACCAACCCATAATAGCTTTGGAAACTTAACAAATTTAAAAGTGGATGTAACAGGGGAAGGGAAAGTTGGGGAATCTAGTGAACCAATGGTTGCATGACCTAAGAAACACAAGTAATATCCTACAAAGAGTGTACAACTAGTTCCAAATACCATGCCTCTTGAAGGGATTCCATCATTGAGCATGAGCTAATTATGAGAGAGGTAACAATCACTAATAACCCTAGAAGAAACTGAGGATATGGAATTGGAATTATTGGATCTACCAGATTTAAGTGCAAAATGGAATGGAAAGTACCCAAAGGAAATCCTAGAAGACAAAATCCAACTTCTCAAAAAAGAACTAATCAAATCTAAACTTCAATCCTCGAATGATCATTTAGGAAATCTCTCTTATTTTTCCTCTTTGTGTGTCAACTTAAATTCGTCGACACAGCCGCCAAAATATACTAAAGAAGAGAAGTGTGGGGGTAAAAGAAGTAATAAGTATAAATTTCAAGAACTTGAGGAACTATTGTTAAATTTAGGTGGAATAACATTGATGATGGATGCATTTGTCTCCTCATCCCCATATTCTCAATGAAGATAATCTCTTGGAACATAAGAGGTCTCAACTGCAAGGGAAAGTAAAGGATTATTTGCAACAAAATTAGACAAGATCAACCTACAATTATCATGATATATGAGATGAAATTATTTAGTGAATTAATGTCTACAATCACTTCCAAGTGTTGGGATGAAGCTCAATATATTTATTGATGTAGTGGGACTGGGTGGAGGCCTAACAATTATTTCTAACCCAGATGAAGTTCTCCTTTCAAACTTCTTTGGAACCCCAAGGATCCTAACTACCAAGTTTAAACATGTGGGATTGGTAGTGGGAGGATTCATATCCAATGTTTATGCCCCCCATATTCACAGTGATAAGTTTCATTTTCTTAGCAATTTAAGAAATATGCATAAGATAATATTGGGAATTCCATGGTTTATTGGTGGTGATTTCAACCTCATCACATATTTGGAGGAAAAGAAAGAAAATGTGAATATATTGGGTCCTAATGCTAACTGATTCAAAACCAACATGCAACAATTGCAACATGTATATTTGGAAACAATATATGGAACATTTTCCTGGAACAATCGAGATATTGAAGCTCAACCAATATCCTCCCATATTGATCAATTTCTTGTCACTGAATCATTGCTGGAAAAATACTTTTTCTCATAATCATCCATCCTTCCTTAAAGGGGCTAAGATCACTAGCCAATTTGTTTGAGTTTAGATATCAAATCATGCCCCGAAAACTATTCTTTTATATTTGAAAGCTTTTGGTTAATGGACCTATATTTCAAGGAGAAAACAAAGCAATGGTGGCTTTAAGAAAACCATACTAAGGGTTCTACGATGAAAAAAATTCAATTTCAGCTCAAATATGTAGGAATTTACAGGGTAAGTTCCATAGATCAAAAACCAAAGGTCACCGCTCACAAACAGATCAAAAATCATTACACCCGTATTATCACATGGTTAAAACTCTCGAAGATGGAAACAGTCCACGGCCTGAGCCAATGCAGCCACTTCAGGAAATTTATTAATATAAAAAGAAAAGTTACATATGTTTCTCTCATAAACAGTTACTGGAAAAATGACCCTCCATGCTCTTTAAATAGATATCATGGACCAATCGAGTGCTAAGCCATGGATCAAGTGTCGTTAATACCAAGGAGAGAGTGAACCATCAGATCGCTACAAATCATGACCGTCGGATTATAAGTTACAAATGTACATAGTAAAGAAACACACTTTACCTAACTCTACACTAGACTAAGTTATTCTTAACTATTTCCTATGTGTCGGAATATCTTAACATCCCCCCTTAAGAACAACTTGGGATAGGATTGAAGGATTTACAAAGGTGACACAAAAGGAGCCTATTTCCTATGTGTCGAAATATCCTAACATCCCTCCTTAAGAACGAATTGGGATAGGATTGATGGATTTACAAAGGTGACACAATAGGCGAAGGAAGGAGGCATTAGAGCCTATCCCCCCTTAATGATAACTTTCCTGAACTCCAAGCATGGATCGAAGTTTGGTAAACTTCGCTTCTGTGAGAGCCTTTGTAAAGATATCGACTACTTGATCATTGGTTGGATAGTACTGCACTTCAAGAACACGATCATGAATGAGCTTTCTGATGAAGTGTATGTGGAGTTCAATGTGTTTCATACGCTGATGCTGAACTGGATCTTTACATAGCTGAATGGCACTCTGATTATCACACCAAAGTGTAGTTGGATGTTGTTGATGAAGACCAAATTCAGACAGGATCTGATGAAGCCACATGGCTTCCTTGCTGGCTTCAACTGCACCATGATACTCTGCTTCTGCTGAAGAAAGAGAGATGGCACTTTGTTTCTTACAAGACCAAGTAATAGGTCCTGAACCAAGAATGAATACATATATGGCAGTAGACTTTCGATCATCAAGGTCACTAGCCCAATCAGAATCAATGAAACCAATCAACAATGGAGATGCTCCCGCACTATAATGAATCCCGAACTGAACTATACCTCAAATATATCGAAGTATTCTTTTAGCTGCTTTCTAGTGACTTTCATGAGGTTGGTGCATAAACCGAGCGACAAGACCAACGACAAAGGAAAGGTCAGGACGGGTATGGGTTAGATACAAAAGTTTACCAACAAGTTGACGGTATAAGGTAGCATCAACTTCAGGGGTAGTACAGTTGACTGAAAGCTTGACTCCAGACTGAAAGGGAGAAGGGGCAGGCTTACAGTCTTCCATGTGAAAGTGGTGTAGAAGATCACATGCATACTTGGATTGAGAGAGGGTAATGCCTTCCTTGGATTGCAAGACTTGAAGACCAAGGAAATAATGCAAGTGTCCTAAGTCTGTCATTTCAAACTTCTTTTTGAGGCTAGAATTCACATGGTTTATATGGTTTGGATCACTACCAGTAAGGATAAGATAATCAACATAAAGAACAAGGATGGTGAAGGACTTACCCACTTTCTTGGTGTAGACAGTGTTGTTAGAATGACACCTAGAAAATTCATTATCTAATAGAAATATATCCATTTTGGCATACCAAGCCCAAGGAGCTTGTTTGAGACCATAGAGAGATTCTGAAGGTGAAAAAGAAGGCTAGAGTCATTTTGGATAAAGCTAGGGGGTATTTCCATGTAGATTTCTTCATGCAAATCTCCATGTAAGAAGGCATATTTAACATCCATCTGATGGACTTCCCATTTAAAGGAGGCAGCAAGGGAAAGAACAAGGCGGATAGAATTCATTTTGGAAATAGGGGAGAAGGTTTCAGTAGATTCAATGCCTTCAACTTGTGAAAATCCTTTAGCAACAAGACGAGTCTTATGTCTATCTACTTTTCCATCTGGTCCAAACTTTGTTTTGTACACCCATCTACATCTGACAAGTTTTCTTCCTTTTGGAAGAGGATCAAGATCCCAAGTATCGTTTGCCAATAAGGAACGATATTCTTCATTCATAGCTTCATCCCAATATGGATGACTGGAAGCTTCTTCAAATGTTTCTGGATCAGGATTTTTTGGAACTTGAGCCAATAAGGAAGAGGCTCTTTCTAACTAAGAATGTGTACGTTGTCGATCTACAGGGCCACCTACAAGAGAACCCGTTGCATCCCGAGTAGAGTGGACCCATATTGGAAGTTGTGGAGAAAAATGAATAATTTCAAGAGGTGCAGGAGGATTTTCATACTTGCTGTCATCATTTGAACTAGAAGGAATGCTATTAAAATAGAAGAGAGAGAGATAGGTGGCACATATGCCGAATCAGGCTCGTAGGCCAAAGGTGGCACACCCTCTGAACTAGGCTCGCAGGCTGATATATTTTCATCAAATTTTACATCTCTTCTAATGATTATATTTTTGGATTTTGGTTGAAGAAGTCTATATCCTTTGACATCTTCATAATATCCAACAAAAATGCATTTTTCACTCTTAGGTTCTAAGGATTTATGTTTCGCATCTGGAATATGGGCCCAAGCATCACTTCCAAAAACATGAAAGTGACTTACATCTGGTTTGATTGAGCTCCAAGCTTCTTCTAGAGTTATATTCTTTAAAACCTTAGTAGGAGTGCGATTTACTATGTAATTTGCACAATTAATTACTTCTACCCAAAAATTGAGACTAATTCCTTTAGATTGAAGCATACAATTAGCCATTTCTTTTAAGGTGTGATTCTTCCTTTCAGCTACACCATTTTGTTGTGGAGTATATGGAACAATATGTTGCATTTGAATGCCATGCTTAGTGCAGAATTTGATAAATTTTTTGTTAACATATTCTCCTCCATTGTCTGATCTTAACTTGAGAATTTGATGTCTAGATTGTTTCTCAACAAAAGCCTTAAAGGCTAAGAACATGTTAGAAATTTCACTCTTGAGTTTTAAGAAGTATACCCAAGTGCGTCTGGAAAAATCATCAATGAAAGTTAAGAAGTACTTGCAACCAAAGAAAGAGACAATAGGAAGTGGACCACATAAATCACTATGCACAAGCCACAAAGGGGCTCAAGCGTGCCAAGAGGCATGTTTGTCAAAACTATCCCGATGATGTTTTTCGAGTACACATCCAGAGAAAACACCATCTCGGAAAGATACCATAGGAATACCTGTCACCATATTTTCTTTACATAGAGTTTGAAGAGAGTGATAGTTTAAGTGACCAAATCGCTCATGCCAAAGTTTTCTCACTTCATCATTATGAGCAACAAAAAATCAGGGAAGACATGATGACCCAAAGTTGTCAAACTTATACAACCTTGTGGAATCATCAGCAATGCCAGTAGCTAAAATATGTCTAGGATATTTAAGGTCCTTGATTACAAGATCATGAGGTGAGAATTATACTATTTTCCCTTTACCTGAATGAGTTATTTGATAAATAGAGAGAAGGTTGCATGAAAAGGTGAACACATAGTACATCATTAAACTAACCATTATCTAGATGAATGGTTCCAGATCCTACAACACTAGGAGATCTATCATCACCAACATAAATATGTTTGGTGTTACAATCAGTGAAAGAAGAAAACATGGCTTTATTTTTGGTGATGTGGTAAGAAGCTCCAGAATCAATGAGACACTCATGAGAATGAGAAGAAGAAGATACATTTAATGCATAACCAGATCTTGATGCTTGACAACCACAAGCATAAAGTGTCATTCCTAAAGATGAAGGTGAAGAGTGCTCCAAATTGATGTTGTGCTTTTTCATTGTTGCTTCTAAGGCTTCCATCTTCTTAAAACATTTGGACTCTATATGGCCATCACGATTACAAAATTTGCAATGTCTATCTGTCTTCTTCCCTTTATTTTTATTTTCCTTATCATTTTTGTGAGTTGCTTTTTCAGTTTGCGGCTGAAATTGCTTAGGACCCTTGTTTGGTTTTAGACCATACTTTTTAGGATACTGCTTCTTGGGATTATTTTGATATGATTGTTTTTGGGCTACTAAAGCTTTCTTAGAAGCATTTCCAGAAGTGATAAGACCAAGGTGTAAGAGTTTTTCTTGTTCTCTTATCAAATAATCGCAAAAGGAATCAAAATAGGGGTTCTTGTATGTGGTTCCTGAAGAAATGATGGCTTCTCTAGTGGAGTGGAAGGTGGGAACAAATACAGATTATGCAGAGCCAAGCTTAGCAAGAATGCGATAGATGAGGCTACCATCTTCCTTTTTGACCTTACAACCTTCTAAAAGAAGTCTAAGGGTCTTGAATTTGGAAAAAAAATCTTCAATAGAGGAGAAATTATTGGGGTCCAAAGTAAGTAACTCATTTTCAAGTTGGTGGGCCTTGATTTGATTTTGAATGCCAAAGACAGTATTTAGCTTTTCCAGGGCTTCATGAGGGTTGTCAATGTCAAGGATATGAAATCGAAGATCTTGAGCAATGGACATCCCTATCAACCCTAGTGCTTGATCTTGTTTATTTTCCCATTTAGCGAATTTATCATCATCAGAAGGTTTAGTTTCTTATCCTGTGGCTATTTTATAAAGCCCTCTACTTCTAATTATATCAACCATGTGAGGTAGCCATTGAAAATAATTGGTGCTGTTAAGAATAACCGGGCATGAAATTTCCATTTAAAAAAAAAAACTGAAGCTGAAAAGAGCTGAAACTAACTGATGCAATGGAAAGATCTCGAAAAAATAGGCCGATTAAAAAAAACGGCTCGAAAAATGGCTTTCAGATGAAGAAGTTGTGCCTTTTGAAAAAACTGAGTTGAAGATGCCGAATAGTTACGGGAACGGTTTGAAATTTGATGATGAAGTTCAACTTTTAAAAAATCCCCCCCCTTTAACAAAATTTTTTTACAAAAAGAAGCTTGAGAAAGAGACTTGAACCCAAGACCTCTATTCTCATAAACTAACTTCTCACCAAGTGAGAGAGTAAAAGGATTATGTAATTGTTTGAAAGGAGTAAGGGTTTTATTTATTTATTTATTTATAGTCCTCGGTGAGCGTGCTTTTCCTGCACAAAAAAAAAAAAACCGAGCAAAAAAGAAGAAGAAATGCAAGCCTTACGACAGAATGTTAGATTTTCGGTTATCCTAACTGGTAACTATCTATTTTTACACTATTTTTGATTTCCCGAGACCACACAAAGATGCAGGGAAAGAGCATACATAGCAAAAACAATCCCTTCTTCCTGTTTTTGATTTGTCGAGATCGCACACGGCGTAGAGTAAAACGCATACAAAAAGAAGAAGGTATACATCTGGCAAATAAATAAAACCTAAAAACTGAAATAAATAGAGGGAACCGAAATAAGCAGAACTATTAGCAAATATAAGTGCAAAACAAATACTTTATACCTCCAGATCTAAACTGACATAACTTGGGCAACCAGAAACCTTTTCGCATGAAACGAGAGACATTCCTCACTGTAACAGATGCTCCAGACTCAACAGAGAATTTCGCCAGGCCTGAAAATGTTTAGAAATAGTAGATCTAGAAAACGACAGTGGCATGCAGTCAAATTGACTTCGGATTTGGATCAACAACGGATGCAGCCTTCAAAATAGCTCTGATACCATGTAGGAATTTACAGGATAAGTTCTATAGATCAAAAACCAAAGGTCACCACTCACAAACATATCACAAATAAGTACACCAATATTATCACGTGGTTAAAACCCTCGAAGTGGGAAACATTCCACGCCCTGAGCCAATGCAGCCACTTCAGGCAATTTATTAATATAAAAATAAAAGTTACATATGTTTCTCTCATAAATGGTTACCGGAAAAATGACCCTCCATGCTCTTTAAATAGAGATCATGGAACAATCAGGTGTTAAGCCACAGATCAAGTGTCGTTAATATCGAGGAGAGAGTGAACCATTGGATCAGTACAAATCGTGATCGTCGGATTATAAGTTACAAATGTACATAGTAAAGAAGCACACTTTACCTAACTCTACACTAGACTAAGTTATTCTTAACTATTTCGTATGTGTCGGAATATCATAACAAAATAACTTAAATTTTGTATAAATTAATGGAACAAAGATGAGTTTGGGAACACATTTCAATCTCAGTGAGCTCTAGAGGAGAAAATGGACAATATCCAATATAAAATAATATTCGAGGGTAGATTGGAAGCATATTATAAGGAGGAGGAATACATCATCAAATATATTGAGGAACATCATGTTTAGGAGGAAATCCTTTGGTGACAAAAATCTAAGTTCAAATGGCTAAAGAAGGGATAGAAAAATATGAAATTCTTCCATAAATCCTTGATTAATCATCGAAGAAAGAACCAAATATCCTCTTTTAATGGGGTTGATGGAAGTTGCATATTGGAACATAAGGACATCAAAAGGGAGCTGGTTGTTTACTAAAACTCTCTCCTCAGAGAATCCCAACCAGATTGTGAGGAGGCCATTTCTAATATCACAGGACATATTCCTTCCCTCATCGTCCCAAAGAAAATGAGACCCTCATGTGATCAATAAACATGAAGGAGATTGAATTTTTTGTCATGGGAATGTCAAAAAATAAGGCTCTTGGGATGGAAATATTCACCACTAACATCTACCAAGAATGTTGGAATTTCTTGGGACAAGAGATTTGGGAAGTGGTGGAAGAGTCTCATAACCACATCTATCCTTCCATCTCTTAGTGACAACATTCATGGCTCTATATCCCATGAAATTAAAGGAAGATGAACCCATTGTATCTCTCCCTATTGATATGTGCAACACCATTTATAATATAATATCTATGATCATCGCCAACACACTCAAGTTGAAAATATCTCTCCAAATAGTATACATTGGTTTCTCCCTTCAGGAATGTTGTATTTTCATGTGTGGAGCCAATTTTTCTCTTAGCCTCCACCAGCAAGGTCTCATATGTCTCCTAGGGTAATAAGTTTCCCTGTTGATCCAATCAAGAACTTAGACCTTCTTTGGTTCTCTTATCAAAGTCAATTTTGAACTTCATTACAACTTAACTTCAAACATATTTTTTTTCTACTATCTTCCTGCAAAAATTCTTTAAAATCATTTTTTTAATCTCTAGGACATATTTTTTCCTGTCTTCAATCTTTAATTCCCTCAGCCCCCGTGATGATCTTGAATTAATAAAGTCAATAATTTTTCTGGACAAATTTGGTAAGCTGTTGAAGTTTATGCTTACTAGTAGCAATCAAACTTTGCAAATCCCTCACTATATTTTTCTTCTCTACTACTATAGACAAGGATTCCCATATATTCTACATAGTATGAATGATGTCATTCCAAATTATCTACTTTACTTGGATAAGGGACATATTTCCCTTCACCTTCTCTTTCATCTCTTTGATTTCTTGAGAGGCCAAATAAAAATAATTTATATATTTGGTGACATTTTCTTGAGACATGGCCAAATCTCTTCAGTTACCTTTATTATTTTCAATGCTTCATCATAATTTCTTTGAATTTACTTCATTTCATTTTAAAAAATATGCAATTCAGTCATGACTATGGTTAGTTTGTCTGCTAGATCTTCAGAGTCTGGTTGCACTAGAATAGTATAAACATGAGATTCTATTTTCTATTATAAAACATAATTCATCTCCTTCAACTTAGTGTTTTCCTCATTTCTTCGAAATAGTTCTCTAGTCAGAATCTATTTTTATCTCTCTATTTGTGCTACTTCTAGGGCCATAACATGTTCCACAGAAGGAAAATTTAGCTTTTTCTTGTGAACTTTTATCTATGTTTCAGCGCCTTGCAGCAATTTTTGGACAACACTCCTTTCCTCCAGGTTTACACCAACTTTCACAATAAGTTTATTTAGTTCTTCATTCCATGTACTCAAAGCTCTTGAGTTTTAATTTTCTAATTTTAGTTGATTGACTAATTTCTCCAATAAGGCTTCAACTTTTTTAGAAGCTATAGAAGTATTTTTAAATCACTGTAAATCAGCTCCCCAACTTGTCTATACAAGTTTATTTTATTAGTTAATGGGATATCTCTAGCATCCACTGTCAAGTTGATAATATTGAAACGTGATGAAGATGATACAATCATGATAGAGGGGTGAGAGAAAGATAATTTCAGATGGTTTCTCTCAAGGTCTATAGTAGAAATAAGTCTAGTTTGATAATCGCAAATTGAATGTGCATCTAATTGGAATTCCATGATTTATTTTACCCTTAAGTTCCTTTCTTCTATTTGTGAATACAATTGTTTTATGACTGGAACAAAACCCTGAGTGCCATCCTCTAGAACAGGGGAAGAAGGTGTGCAAATTGGACTTCCCCCAGCTGCAACTGGAAACCTCCTACTATTGAAAAACTACCCCCCTCAAACAATTTAGCCCTTTTGAAGCCCTTATCTTCTTCCTCTTCCAGGTCAATAATCTCCCCACTGCCTCTTTTCAAAATTTTCTCACTAGGATGAGGAGTCTAAACCTCCATCCCTCTTGATGTAGTAGTTTGTTCTCCATTTGCTAATTTCTCTATATCTGGTCGATATTCATGAACATAAGGGGGCATAAGAATTCCCTACTCTCATGTTTACGATGATATGGTGAGGGTCATAGGAAAATTTCTCATCGAACTACAACTTCATTCTTTCCAGTACCTTTTACACTTCTCCCATACCCTGCCTAGTATTCACAATGAATGGTCCAACTATCTTGGGAAATTTGAACAAATGCCCCTCCTTTATTGGGACAAAATGTACTTGATCTACATTCAAAATCTTCTTGAAAAAATCTAAGGAAAACACTCTCATTGGCACAAATGTAGGGAGTCTAGAGGGGGAAACCTCTGCTCCATATAACCTTATTTCTACATATTCTTCAAATAAAAACTAATCACCCACCTTTATATATTTACTACGCTGAAGAAGATACTATGATTTTGGTAAAATGCACAGTGAAGGGGAACTGTTGATAATTGAATAGGAAATTGACAAAAAATAACTATTAAAATACATGAAGCCTTCATAGTTTGGATTAGTTCTTATAACATATGTCCAGAAAATCACTGACTATTTGTTTTTATGAGCATGCATGATATTAGACCCAGGTGCATAAACCTTTCAACATGAGTATATAAAAAGAGATGTGTGACCAAAGAAGGAAATCTAAAGCATCCATTGAGGGAAAGGTTTGTTAACTTTGAATTGACTAGCCTCTCCCAAAAGGCAGGTGTATCAAAATTTTTTTTTTCTGAATTCATCTCCAAATTAAACATTCCTAAGATAGCCTTATCTATGAAAATAATGTCTTCTCTTCCAAAAATCTTAACCATGACTTAAAGGATGGGTATGACCTCCTCAACAAAAGTTTCCAAAGGAAAATGAGTGGCTTATAGAAGAAATGTTTTCCCAGTGGGCATCAGAAATAAAGTTAATTGGGCATAGTTTGGTTCAGATATGCTTTGGAAAGCTGACAACAGGGTTTTCTCTAAGAAAGAGGTGTAAGACTCTGAAGGAGGAAAACACAAGGCTTTTTGGATTAGAAGGGAGGCAACTTGGAATATATTCTCCCCTAATTTGTTCATGAAAAAAACATTTTTGTGGTTACAAAGAAGGGACAAGTCAATAAATAAACTCTGGGAAAACATATTTTTGGGGGACCATTGTAGCTAAAATGCCACCTGATAGCTGCAACATACAATGGGGAGTATGCTTGATTAAGGAGAACATGCTGGTGTAATTCAACTAGGTTTAGTGAGCATATTGGGTCAAATACATCTCTTTCAGTGTCCATAAAAGTAATATGTGAGGAATAACCAGTTAACATAGATTTCTTAGACATTTTGACAACTAGGATAGAGAAATTGATGTGTAAAATACCTAGTTACTAGAGGCTGATGTTGACTAGAGATCTGAAGTGTACAATTAAAATACACAAAGTCGAAGCGCAAAGAGAATAGTGAAATGAAATGGGGAAGGGTAATGAGATTTATGGAAAAAATGAGAAAATGGGAAGGAAAACATAAATTAATGAACATGTGCGGGTGTACCATTTCATGACGTGGTGACAATATGAGTCGAAATGACAAGGGTGACGTGGAAGATGAGGTGGCAGGGACCCAACGGTAATATGGTGGTCATTAGGTGATGATGAAGCAATGAAAACACATATCTACGCTCAATTTTCGATGTTCTAAGCTCGCTTGTTGACGTTTTGCATGGGTAGACTCGAGTACAATGGAGTTCCGAAGGAGTCCCCTCGTAATAAATCTCCACCGTTGATCTATCGGTCAACCCAAGTTTGAAAAACCTTTACGAAGGTACTGAGTTGAATAAACATCAGGCATGTAGTGTCGTTGGGTTTCCACTATCAAATGCCCTCCCCCACCTTTATTTCATCATGCTTGACAATCCAAGTGAGGTTTAACAGTCTTCGTCTGACTTCAACATATGACCCACCAAAATTAATTAACCTTTAGTGTTGCGCTAAAATTTGTTTAGTGAGACTTAAACCACCATTAAGTTATAAATCAAACTTAACTCTATTTTTTTTTTTTTTAACATAAATATATTTTTTTGTTTTTTTTTAACAAATGAAGAAAATAAAACGAGCTACAATAGTCCCCTAGGCTCCTCTATTTTGAATATTGCATGTTGAGGAAATCATTTGGTTCAAAACCACTACTTTTGGGAAGTATGTGATGCTAATATGGCTCAATTTTGTGATGAATCCTAGCAGCAGTTCTCTCGTTTGGCATCCCAAGCGGAAACCCAATATCTTTGCAGAACAATGAAGTCTCATCAACTCGTCTTGATCAAGAACTATTGGAGGGGTTCCTCCTTATTAAAAAATTGGAACCTTTGGAATACTATAGAGTCTTGTAACTTTAGGATTTTTCTCCATGCTAGGAATAAACTAGAAGAAATCTTACCGCAAAGACACATTTTCCAGTCGGAAGACCAAGATAAATTACAATGGGGTTACTCTTCTAGGGGCCTTTTCTCTATTAAATAATCTTACCATAGAGAATATAAGCATGCTTAGACTCCAAGCCTTCATATTTGGTCCCAAATATGGAATAATCAGCTATGGCCAAAAGTGGCTCATTTCCTATGGTTACTTGCTCATCAAAAAGTCTGACATGGGACAAGTTTTTGGCATGTGGCTTTGAAGGCCCCTTAGTATACTTTCTACAATCTGAAAATAAAAAGACGAGAGACTGAGAAGAACAAATATGTGAAGGAAGAGCCATTCAAATAATTTCCAGTTCACCCTCCATCCACTTCATCAAAATAAATCAGAGTCATGTCCAGTATTCGTAACCGGAAGTGATTGGACTTACCTGGAATAGGAAGTCCAATCACAACCAAATTGTGGTCAGCGATATCTACACGTAGATATCCTATACATATTTCGTTATTATCGCTCCCCACTGGCTCCACAAGATTTGGAATTGGGACTTCCCTTTGAAACTTAAATGCTTTGGATGGCTAGCCATCCATGATAAAATCCTCACGTGGGGAACATCTCCTGTAAAGCTTTTATTGGCCCTAGAATTTTCCCCCTTTGTATGCATTTTTTAGAAAGTGTCCCACCTTTTTTTAAACTGTCCCATTGCCATAAAAATATGGCTCTCTGTTTTTCACATTTTCCAGATCACCGAGAAATGGACGCATCACAACTTGGAAAATTTCTTTGAAAAATGGTTCAACACACATTCAGAACTTATCTCCCTTCCTTTTTACATCATATGGGGTATCTAGAATTGCAGGAATAGAAATATTTTCAAGCAAAAAGATATCGATATCAGATATACTACCTCAGGCATTGTGGTTTTTTTTTTTGAGATTGGTCCCAAGAATTGCTTCACTAAGTATAGACATTTTCACTAACGATGCCCAAAAATTTGGTTCTTAAGAAACAATTCTTTGGCTGTGGAAGGAATCAGTGCTTAAGACATTTTAAAAACTATGTCACATAAATTATTATATTATGAGGTCTTTTTTCTATCCCTTTGGAAATTAATTATTTAAAACCCTTATAAATCTGAAGTAATAAAAGATTCCACAAGGCCTTTAACTACTGATATCTGAATGAAAAGAAGAACTATTGGGAAACTCAAGATAATATGCTGTAATACAGAATCTATTACTTTAAGTCTCAAAATTAATTTATGAAGAAATAAAAGTTGGAGTGAAGGAGCGCATATTAAGGTTATTTAACTCTTACTTACAAATGTAGTTAAGAGACCGAAAACTACATTACTTCACTTCATTCAAATAAGAAAGAACACGATATGACACAGGAAATATTAATCACTATCAACAATTGCAAGAAAATTGATGCTTCTTTCATTAATTCATTAGAAAATAAGTACAAAATTGTAGTCTTCCAGAGGTCCAAAACTCGGAAACTTCTTCTTCCTTTTTCTCCTCTTAAATACATTGAAAGACAATTTGTAACTGTCAAAACTTCTTGAAACTACCTAAAATACTTATTTCCCTTATCAACTACTTTCACTACATTCGAGGGTAATATTACAACCTCGTTTTAAAAATAGAAAGAAAATACAATAATAGAAATAAATATCATGATGTCTTGTGACCTTCTTTAGCTACTGATGATGATGTGGATCCTTTTACTGCTGAGGTAGTTTTTACTGCTGATGTAGTTTTCTGAATATCATTTGCTATAGGTGCATCTTCAGGAAGATTGGTAATCCATCTTCTACATTTCTTCCAAAGTTTAACATTTTTCCTTGGGGAATTAATAATATTATGATGTTCCAACCTAAAAGTAGTAATTATGGTATAAGTAGGCTTTTCCATAAATAGTGTCTTGACCATCCATAACAATTGAAAATATTTATGCAGGAAATTGATAATTGTTTTCCCCTTTAACACAACAGTTTTCTTATGAGTATTATCAACTTTTATTTTTGCATCCACCAACAGAGTTTCATAGGTTTCCCAGGACAATAAATTACCCTGTAGGTCCCAGCAAGATGGAAAACTAGCCATGGTTCTCTTGTCAAATAAAGTGTTAAAATTTTCCACAGCTTTCTTGATCTCTGTCAATCTCTTTTCTGTTGACTTCCTGTGTGCATTCTTTATTATCACATTGTTTATTTCAAGAACACATAATGTTCTATCTTTTATTTCATGCTCATTCAGTTCTTGATCTGACTTGGATTTAATAAAATCTACTAACTTCTTAGCCCAGATGGCTCTATCATGAATTTTCTACTTGTCAGCTAGAACAAGCTCTTCAAGATCTCGGATTATACTCTTCTCCTCTGAAATAAGTACTAAAGACTCCCAGTCTCTTTTCCTCACTCCAATAATCTCATTCCAAAGTATATTCTCGGTTTCAATCAAGGAAATGTTCCCTTTCAGTTGTTCCTTGAGATACTTGACTTCTTCATAGGCTGACTGATAATATGTTCTATATTTGTCTGTAGTATCCTTTGATATAACAATTTCATTATCTTTTTCCCTTATAACCTTCATAGCTGTATCAAGATCACTTTGAGCTTTCTTCCTGTCAATTTATTCCATCCTCAATTATGCACTCAACAATGATATATTTGCTGTTGGATCATCAATTTCAGCTGATAAAACTATTGTGCAAACATGAGAGTCAATATGCCCCTATAGCTTGGTTACTGCTTCTTTCAATTTGGCAACCTCTTCATCTTTCTACAACACCTGTTGTAAAAGCTTCTCTTTTTCAGACTCAACCTCTGCTACCTTAGCTACCATTGTGTGTTCTCCAGTAGGAAGTTTTAGCTTCTCTCTACGGTTTTGACCTAGTATTTATAGGCGTGGCGGGAAAATTGGGGAAAAACAATCATTAGCTGCTTGACAAGACAATGATTAGACATGTATGGGACTGACACGGACAGTGAGTTGGCTCGCTTGCTAAATTCATCCTCTGACTGCTTGCATCACTATGGAGGCACCTTGGGTACGATGGATTCATGAGTGCTATGCTACCGCAGTGATTGTGGGTCATTGATTTGAGTCAACAAGCCTACGTCATAGTCAACTGTGGGGGCACCCTGCAAATTAACTGTTGGGATATTTGTGCTTGTGGGTTCCTCCTGATCTGCCTTCATAAGCTATCGTATAATATTCACCTGAAAGCTTGCATGTTGTTTAGATATTGTGGTCGGACCCACCTTTCACATGCTCCGAAACCAATATTAATTTTTCGTAAGATAAATTTCCAATAAATCTAAGCATATGAAATCTTATTTCATTTTTTCTTTTTTCACAATATTATATATTTTTTTAATATTTTTGTGAATCTTTGAAAAATAAGAACAAATGTGAAATGAACTACAAAATCTAGCTCCACTTGAGGATAGTGCTTTTTCCCACGAAGCACTAAGAACCATAGATTAGTACCTTCACCTTGGGCATGGAGTCAAAAATTTCTTTGGTGACATATGAACAATGAGCAATCCGATATTTACAATGGTGGAATGATTTTCTCTTAATGCCGAAAATAATGCTTCAAATACTGCCCATTCACAGGCATCTGTAGAGACTATCCATCTAGAGTCTCTAGGATAAAAGTATTATTTGATATAGCTTCAGTGATTATGTAAGGTCCATACTAGAGAGGATCAAATTTACCATGCTTTCCTTTATCCCCCCTTCTGGTATCCCATCTTAGTACTAAGTCTCCTATTTGAAAGATAATTTCCTTTGCTTTCCTGTCATAAATAGTTTTCATCTTTGTTTGATAAGTAATTAAGTTATCTCTAACTTCATCTCTATTTTCACTTAACTCAATTACTTTATTCATCCTTCTAACCAGAGCATTGGGTTCTTCCTGAGCTTCCTGAATAAAACCAATCACAGGTTTGGCTAATTGACTAGGAAACAATGCACGTGTTCCATATACCAACTCAAAAGGAGATCTCCCAGCGGACCTTCTAGTAGTAACCCAAACTGCCCAAAGAGAAAAGTTAAGTTTTGAGTCCCAATCCTTCTGATTTTCAGTGATGGTTTTCTTCAGGATTCCAACTAGAGTTTTTTTAGAGGACTCTGCTAATCCATTCCATTATGGATGATAGGCTGTAGAATGAGACAAAACCACATTATAATTTTGACAGAAATCAATGAATAGAGGAGAATTGAATGCCTGAGCATTATCCGTTACAATCTTGAGTGGACAACCAAACCTGCTAAAAATATTATCCTCTAGGAACTTCATCACCACTTGGTCATTTTATTTCTTGGTGGGTATTGCTTCAATCCACTTTGTGAAGTATTCAGTGGCAGTTAAAATCCACTTGAACTGTCCACTTGATGGTGGATTGATCTCTCCAATAAAGTCCAGTCCCCACTGTCTAAAAGGTTCCTATATGAATACTGGAATTAGAGGCAGAGGAGAAAGCCTCTTATTTTCAGCAAACAATTGACATTTTTGAAAACTTTTGATCAGTCTTAACACATCTACAAACAATGTAGGATTATAGAATCCAAATTTGAGGATCTTATGTGCTGTGACCTTCCAACTGTAATGTCCTCCACACATAATTTCATGATATTCTTTGGTAACTTCAACAGACTCTCCTTCAATTAAGCATATCAATAAGATACCAACATGATCTTTCCAGTATATTTTTGCTTCTACTATGACATATGGATGAGAATTAAGCTTGAGAACTTTGTATTTTGTTCTATTCAGCGAAGTTGGACAAGAAAAGAAACACAAATATTGAACAATATCTTTATACCAATCTGAACACAAAAAATTGTACTGAATACCTGGTTTGGGCTTACTTTGACCTTCTTCATTAATAGCTTCATCTACTGGTGCTAACAGATTGATTCCCAATGCTTGAAAATTTGTCTCTGCTAACAAATTTGCCAAACCTTTCCCTTTAATTAATTTGGTAGGTTTAATGTCCAGATCATACTCCTGAATTTTCACTATCCATTTTCCTCTCTTCCCCTCCACATCACTTTGAACTAGCACATCTTTGACAGCAGCGTTAGGGACATATGCAATTATTTCAGACTACAATACATAAGTTCTGAAGGATTTGAGTGCTTTAACCAATGCATATACTTTTTTCTCCAAAAGGTTATATTTGAGCTCAGCATCTCTGAGAAATTTGCTGAAGAATGCCATTGCTTGTTCTCTATTCTCCTTGTTTTTCTGTAATAACACAACGACAATAGTATAAGGGGAAGAAAATTAGAAATCCTTCTAATAATCAGGACTAATTAGGACATGAGCTTCTTGGAGAGCCTCCTTTATTCTTGAAAATGATTCTCTTGCTTCCTTATTCCATTATACTTCTGATTATTTTTTCAATATATTGGTTATGTTTCTAACAATCTCTGCATAAGTGTGGAAAAATACATCGACATGTTTCTTTGATGGCGCTAGTAACAACTACAATTGCGGATGCCATGTCGTCATTGTTAAAGATCCCAGCCGTTATCTTCATTTTTAGTGTAGAGTGGAAGGGGCTCGAACAATCACTCAGAAATCATTTCCCTTTGGGGACTAATTTTCTTTTCTAATCGGTTCAACATGATAGACCTACAATTATTTGGAGACTCCAAAGTCTGCATTGACTGGATCAATGGATCCATTTTCTTCCAACCTTCATTTTTGGTCCACTTGATGAAGCGTATCCGATCCATATAATTCTCCTTTCATCGTATCTCCTTTGATCATATATACCGGGAGAAAAGTTCCATTGCGGACATGCTCTCCAAAAGAGGTGTGTATAGGTACACCCCAGGTCATCCACTTTACCTACTACAAGCATGGACTCAGAGTTTGTTTCGTCTGCATTCCTATCTCTGGATCAAACTGAACCACCAAGTTTTTTTGGAGAAGTAATTTTTGATAAATGTCATATGATTGTAAAAATATTTATGTGTTTTGAAAATATAGAAGATTTTTTCTTTTACATATTTTGTTTTTTTTATGAAGTACAGGAAAATCTGTTATATGCGTAAGTTTAGGATGAACTGAAATGACATGATCCATGAAAATGTACTCTCTTTCTATATATAAAAGAAAGCTTATTTTTCTTTTGAAAAAAAAAAGTATGAGTCATTTATTTCAGGGCAGACCTATCATTCTTTGACGAGAGAGGGAAGGCCTCGTTCTTCTTACAGAGGAGCGAGCATGAAAGGCATGACAGGGCTAGTTATTTTGGATATTGATAATGGTAACAAAATTCCATTATTATCCTTCCCAGAATAAGACCAAGTCTTCTAATGATAAGAAGGAATGAAATGAAAAGGAGTGGGTTCTGTCATGGCACCCAAGAAGACACTAAACATTTATTAGATGACACATGGCATTGAGTATCATCATTTTTTTGTCAATCTTACTACAACCCATCTAGTATCCTTAAAATTGTTGAGGAATGGAGCTCTTCTTTGTTCTAAAACTCCATTTTGAATAGAGGTTGGATCCTCACACCATTATTCATGCTTTTCACAATATGGAAGGAATAAAACAACAACATTTTTAAAATTCAAAGTCACTCAGTGGACTCTCTCTCTAGTAGTGACTTTTGAAGTACCAATGAGAATCTATTCTTTTAGTATCTTGGGAAAATTTTGACTGGGAGGCTTCTCCTACTGAATATCTTATCGTTTAGAGCCTGCATCTATGGAAGCCTGATAGTGGTCCTTCTTCACCTCCTATGAGTAGACCTTCATTCTCCTCCCCATAAATTGGTGTTTTTCTCCTTAAGGCTCTGTGAAACTAAATTTTGATGGAGCATCAAAGGGAAACCAAGGAGATGTGGGTTTTGGAAGTGTTTTTCTTTCACATTTTGGATCTCTTCTTCATCTCTATTTTTGGCACATGGGAATCAATAGAAACAACACAACTGTGCTCTTTGCTTTGAGATTTAGTTGAAGGAAAACTATTCTCTTAAATATGCCTTAAAGGGGATTCCCAATTAGTGGTCAAAATGGTTCACAAACTCTTATGTGGTTCCTGCCCTTTTTAAATTTCCCATAGCCGGTGCTTGGAAAATTTTCTATCCCTAATTTCTTCCCTAATCTCTCAAATTATCATTGTTATTCCCTCTCATGTTTGACGTTCAAGGAACAAAGTGGGTGATAGACTCACCAATAACGGCTACAAATTTCAATCCTCCAGAATCAATTACTCCTAGGAATCTCTTCCATACTCTCATCTCAAAGAATATTTCTCTGGTCTAGCTCAACATGATTCGTCTCCCCCAATCAGGGTGCCAACACAGTGAAGTGAGGTGGTGACCAGACATGGAGCCTAGGTAATGCACCAAGGCTACCTCTAGCATTCCCCTGCTGTCAATCATTAAAGGATTGTATTGGAGATCTAACCCACCACCTTACATGGCATATCATATTGAATGTGTTCGCGTGGGATATGTCTCTGTAATAATTGCAAGGGTTTTCTTAGCCAAGTTCCTTGGAAAGCTTGCCATATATGTTTTGGAAACTATTCCTTGGTCATTTCCTCTGACTACTATGATTTTTTCTTCCAAATTCTCAATGTATAACTTGATGGTGGAGTGTTTTCCTTGGGACTTTCTCCCGCCCTTTCCTACGACATATTTTAGGGAGGAACTCTCTATTTCTTTTTCTAGTTCGCATAGTGCCTTGTTGGATGGTATCCTTGGGTTTCTTGGCCTAAATTTTCATCAACCCTTGGCCTTGGTTTGCTTTTGTCTAGCTTGAGTATTTCTCTCTCTTTCTATGATGATTCACTAGAGAGTTTGCTATGGGTGGGGTGGTGGAGGAAGAGAGAATTTATGGGGATCTCAAGCACATTTTAGGGATGAAGTGTCACTATAAAGCTATCAGTTGCACACTCCACTGGATATTTAGGTTGAAATTAGCACAGTAGGAGCAAATGCTAGGTAGGAGATGTAAAGCAACACAAACCCAGAAGAGATGGATGATTTGGCTACATGGATCCCATACACGAGCAACCCCAAAGTGCATTAGAATCATTATATTTGTACAATTGATTTATATTAGTATGTAAAACTTCCGATGGGAAAAGTATTGGTGGATTGGCATGAGTCTAGGGATAACATTATGTAAAAGTTGGATGAGTTGAAAGAGGTTCTTCTTGATGTCAAAGGATGGCTACAATTCTTGGAGTTGGGCTCACCTGTAGGCCCAAAAACCATGCCATGTACCAAATAGGCCAACCATCCTATTGACTTGGATACTTCTTTGTCTACCTAAATTTCAAGTTCTATTAGTCAATTATGTTATGTTTCTTGGTTTTTAGTTTTTGTAGTCTCCTTTGTCTCTGTAGTTTTGGTTAGTTGTGCTTGGATATGAGTTTGCAAGGATTTTTTTTTGTCACAATAATGCTGAACTCAAATCAAGACACTGCATCTCAATTGGTTTTCCACTTGTGGGGTAGCTCTCATAGTCGTAGTCTTTATATTATATGTTTTGAAAGTTTTCTTGGCATATTTTTTGGTCAAATTTGCCCAAAATCTGGCAGGGATTTGTTGAAATCACAAGTTTAAGATATGAACTCTCCACAATCTAAGTACACAAGGAGTTTTACATGGTGTTGAATCCATATATACATTCATAAATCAATTTTAAATTTAAAAAAATCAAAATTTCACCAATTATTTCATCCGACTAAAAACTCAAAAACCTTTAATGTTTAAATAATACTACTCTCATATATATTAGCTTTAGTTATTTTAGACTTTGACATAAAGTCAATTATTTTATATTTGATCTATTTCTTAAATCATAAATAAAAACTAACTTAACATTTTATACTATATCTAATTAAAAAAATTAACTTAAAAAATAATAAAATATAAAAATCTCTTTAAATAACAATAAAATGGAGACGAATCCTTCTTAGAAGCATTCTTTCTTTTAAGCTACTGGGCTTCTTATCACTTTTACTTTCCTCAAGCTATTTAAATAAAGCTGAGACCTTTTTGGACATAGGTTTATTATTAAAATCCAAAAGTACAATTAAAATGTAAAAATAGTTTTTTTAACTTGATATTAGAAATACAATATATTTAATTACATTTTAGTTAAATTAATAAGTTGAATTATGAATAACAATCGCATTCTTATTATCAAAAGAATACTCCACAAATGTATGCATAAATTTTACTAATCTCGTGCACATGAGAGCTAACTTATAATTATATAATATTTAATTGCATTTTAGTTAGACTAATAAGTTGAGTCATGAATAACAATTTCATTTTTATTATAAAAAAGTATTCTAACCTTCATGTGCATGAGAGAGTTAACTTATGATTACATAGCAAATTAACTAGAATTATCTCAACTTGTTGCATCATTTAACTAGAACTAGGTGTGAGTTTTATTTAATGCATACTCACATATCTCTAAATTTAGTATTAATCTTGGTGATGTATTAGTTCAACCCAACGCTCATGTAGTAGTTAAATTATATATTCTCTTATAATTTTCTTTTCAAACACGCATAAAATTTTAACATCATCCATGCAAGAATCTGTATCAGGTCATCGCTTCCATATTATGCATCGTTTTCATTCCCAGATTGTTTCGATACGCGTACACGTTTACTAACTGTTTGAAAAAAAAAGATGATTTTAAGAATAAAAAAATAGTATATTTTAGAAAAGCTTTAAAACGGTATTTTTAAAGCAATCTGCGGCAAAAGGTATAGGTAATAAAGACAAGTGGATGGACGGCACTCGGTCACGCCAAAAACTACTAGTATGCAATTTTGAATGTGGTTTCCTTGTAACCTCTCATCAGGGCTATCCTTCCTTTCTAATGTTTCATGAATAATCCAACTGTGCCTCGAAGGCGGCAAGGTGATTTCAACCAGGTTCAAGAGGTAGTTTCTACTATAAAAACGAATCTGGGTGAAACTCCAGATTCAGGATTTGTGGCATCTTCCTGCTGCTCAAAGTTAGGAAGACAAGAAGATGGAGGGAACACAAATTGCCTCCAATGAAGAAGAAAATATGCAGCCACAACAGATGGCCTCCATGGAAAAAGAGGAGATGGTTGGAGCTCCAAACGAAGAAAGAAACCAGTTGCAGGCCAATTCTCATGGCCAAAGGCTCAGGCGGATTGATTCCTTAGACTTGGAGTCCATTAAAGTTTCAGGAATGGCTAATCATGGCTCGGTTAGTATTAATAATTGTTTGCATATCGTAATATAACGCAGGAGCTCTGAACTTCAGCTAACTAGGACTGTACAGGGCGTTTTTATGCTCTAATTGGGGCTGTGATTTTTATGATTTCTATAAAGTTTGCTTCACAGAGAGATTGAGCTTGTGAAAACCTGGGTACAAAAGAATTGAAACGTTCCTTAGCACAGGATTCATGGAATATATAGTTGTTGAAACGTTTAGATTAAAGTTACAGTCGTTGTTTCTTCTTCATAAATTTCTGAATTTAAGAATCTAGTAAGATTGCTCCGTATTGAAATTAATGTTAATTGAAACCATAAAAGCTGAAGGTGATACTTCGTTTAATCTGAGTGTTGATTATCGTGTTTTTTCCCTTTTCTTTGCAGAATCTGATCACAGTGAGCGCCATTTTGCACCTGGCATTTCAGAGTATTGGGGTGGTTTATGGGGACATAGGGACTTCTCCCCTTTATGTGTTTTCTAGCACTTTTACAGATGGAATCCGTCATCCAGATGACATTCTTGGTGCTCTGTCTCTTATAATCTATTCACTCACTCTTTTGCCCCTTATCAAATATGTTTTCATTGTGCTTTGGGCCGATGATAACGGAGACGGTATGTGTCCAATGATTCCAAGTATTTCTTACCTTTTGGTCTCTATGTATATAAGATATTGTGAAGATGAAATAAAATTAGTCGATGTCAGGTGGGACGTTTGCACTTTACTCCCTGATATGCCGCCATGCAAAGGTGAGCGTTATCCCGCAGCAACAAGCAGAGGATACAGAGCTTTCAACATATAAGCTTGCTACACCCAGTAGACAGCTCAAAAGGGCTTTGAAGATAAAGGAAGCTTTAGAAAAAAGTAATGCAGCTCAGACAATTTTACTCATATTAGCCCTTCTTGGTACCTCCATGGTTATTGGAGATGGTGTTCTGACTCCTTGCATTTCAGGTCTTCGTCCTCCCCAATATCCAATTCCTAAAAGAGTACTCTACCTGTTAAATATTTACAATACAGAACATCTTATATTTACTGATTCTGGGTTTTAATGATATTGAAGGCTAATCTTATTCTTTATCTGCATGCAACAGTTGTATCAGCGGTTCAGGGAATACAGACCGTCGACAAATCACTCAGCCAGGGTAAGTACGCTCATGGATGCATTTGTGTTGAAAATTGTAATGACAACAGTGAAATTTAATTTAAATTTGGGCTTGCAGAGGTGGTGGCTATGATATCCGTGGCGATCTTAGTGATACTTTTCTGTGTTCAGAGATTCGGAACCCAAAAAGTTGGTTACTCATTTGCTCCTGCTATTTTGATATGGTTCCTATTTATTTCCTTTATTGGAATCTACAACATCGCCAAGCATGATGCAAGCGTCTTCAAAGCTTTCTATCCCAAATACATCTTTGATTACTTCAGAAGAAATTCAAAACAGGGTTGGATTTCACTTGGAGGAATAGTTCTATGCATAACAGGTATGCAGTATGCTTCCAGCTACCCCAAGAATTTATTTAGAGGTTATCAAACCCAGTCTTCATGGCTTGCATTAAGTATATAGCATGCAAAAATTTATTTAGAAATTACCAAACAAGGTCTTCATTGCTACATAGCATGCATAAATTTAATTAGAAATTACCAAACCCAGTCTTTATTGCTAACGTTAAGTAGGTAACATGCAGGAACTGAAGCTATGTTTGCAGATCTGGGTCATTTTTCTGTTCGTTCAATTCAGGTACAGGGCATTGATGTATTTTAAGTACTAAATTTATGTTTACAGGCATTGATGTTTCTGAAGTACTAAATCGGTACAGGGCATTGATGTATTTGAAGCACTAAATTTAAGTTTACAGTTAGATTTATATTTTAAGGATATGAATGTAAGTAGACTGATCATGTTTATGGTTTGTTTGTGGTTATCAGATTGCTTTTTCTGGAATAGTGTACCCTGCTTTACTCTGCGCATATCTGGGCCAAGCTGCTTACCTCAGGAAGTTTCCTGAAGATGTGGCAGAGACTTTCTATAAGTCAACTCCAAGTAATTTTTCTTATTGAAGATGGATTGTTATGTTTATTTGTCTGGGTTCTGTTTAGTTTGTCCATGTGTGTGCCATTTATGGCGAGGCTTGCAAGTTTTTCATTCCTAGAGGTACTTTGTAGGCGATTTTAGAGAGATGTTTGCAAAGATTTTCAAGAGAAGTTTGCGAATATTTTCATTCTCAGATGTACTTAATTCATTGGCATAGATTAATTGAGCGCAAGAGGGATTTATTAGTGACAACGTTGTTGCTTCTTTAAAATCAAAATCCAATCCTCGTTGCAGGGTTTGTTTGGATTTCTTTTTGATAATTAAAATCTAATTAGTGCTATTTACAGGAAGAACTTAGTTAAGGTCTATTTTCATTTGTTTGGATCTCTATGTGACTAATTAGCTCTAGTATGTTATTTTGACCAGAATTTTGAAAGATGAAAAACTATTTTGTATCTTGCAGATGCTGTATATTGGCCGATGTTTGTGGTTGCTATTATTGCTGCGGTTATTGCAAGCCAAGCTATGATTTCTGCCACTTTTTCTATCATAAAGCAATCCATGGCCCTTGATTGCTTTCCCCGTCTTACAGTTATCCACACTTCATCTAAATATGAAGGGCAGGTCTACATACCAGAAATCAACTTCATCCTCATGATTGCATGTGTTGTGGTCACCGCTTCCTTCAAAGATACAACCAAAATCGGCAATGCATATGGTATGTATTAAATTAATTTGAACACCTAAAGGATCAAAGGATTAGCTTAACAGTTGTAGTCAATATTACCGAGTATTTGACTCCTTGACACTCTGTAAATAGGATGAATCATGTTCTAGCATTTGTCATATGAAATATTTAATTTAAAATTTCATGTAATAATTTGCATTCCTTATGTAAATTGGATCCAGGCATAGCAGTTGTTGGAGTTATGATTGTGACTTCATCCTTGCTCACATTGGTAATGCTTATAATATGGCACACTCGTTTATTTCTGGTCCTAATCTTTGTCATTGTATATGGAGCAATAGAGTTGTTATTCTTCTCAGCAGTGCTGTACAAGTTTCCCCAAGGGGGATACCTTCCATTAGCTTTTGCTGCAGTGTTGTTACTTGTAATGTATGTGTGGCATTATGTCCATGCAAAGAGATATGCCTATGAGGTGGAGCAGAAGGTGACATCAGAATACATGTTAAGCCTGTGTTCGACTCTGGGTGTGACCAAAGTTCCAGGGATAGGGCTCCTATACACAGAACTAGCACAAGGAGTTCCAGCAATATTTGCACATTTCGTCAGAAACCTCCCTGCCATACATTCTGTTCTTGTATTCGTCTGTGTCAAGTATCTGCCTGTGAATACAGTTCCAGCTGGAGAACGCTTTTTGTTTCGCCGCGTTGGTCCCGAAGAAGAAAAAATGTACAAATGCATTGCTAGGTATGGGTATAGAGACAAACGGACAGGGAATGTGGAGTTTGAGAACCAGTTACTGGAATCCTTGAGAGAATTTATACTGTCAGATAACATATACACTCGACCTGAGAGTGAAGAAAATAATTGTGACCTTGCAGAGAGTATAGTTGATATTGGGACGGTCTCTGAAAATGCAGCCATGGGTGCCCGCACCATGGAGAGTGTCCAGGATGAGTTGGATTTCTTAGAAAATGCACAGAAATCAGGTGTGGTATATTTGATGGGTGATAGTGAGGTTATTGCAAGCGAAGATTCATCGTTGTTCAAACGATTCATAGTGAACTATGCATATGACATTTTGAAGAAGAATTGCAGAAAGGGACAAGCTGCTTTGGAGATTCCACACAGAAATCTTTTGCAAGTTGGCATGACCTACTATATCTGACCCAGATCACATCTAAATCTCAACCATGTGATATTTGTGTATATAAGTCAGATCACATCTAAAACTCAACCATGTGATATTTGTGTATATAGACTTATATACAGAGCTTTTGCCCCGGGATATAACTATGAGTGCAAATACAAGCTATTATTGAAATTCAAATTTATTTTATTCTAACATTTTATATATTTTTATTGGCATTCTTCCTTGAAATTGTGTTCCATTTTATGAAAATTGTGTTCATTTTTATGGTTCAATAGGGATGCTAAAATAGATGTGGTGAGATTTATTGGATTTTTTTATTATTATCTTAAAAAATATATATACTATATAACTTTTATATTAAAAATTAAATATAATGAAGAATGAAAGTATATATATATTTTTTAATGAAGAGTGAAAGTATATATATATTTTTTATTATTTAATTTGATTTTTTTTACATAAACTTATTATTTATTAATATTAAAACATTTTCTTTAAAATTTATAAATTTTAACAAATATCATAATATTAAATCATTCATATACTTGAAATCATAAAAATAAACACAATTTCATTATATATATGAAATTGTTTTTCAATAATAACTTGTAAACATAGTTATATTTCTGAAGAAAAGCTCAGTATATCACAGAATTGAATTATAAATGTGATTTGGGTGTAAAAAGTTTGGGTGGAATCTCCAAAAGCAACTTGTTACATTTTGCAATTTTCCTCCTCAAAATTGTCATATACATCTAGTTCATTATCAATCTTTGAAGAATGATGAATCGTACTTGCAATGACCTCATTATCTCTCAGCAAATATACCACACCTGATATCTTTGTGTGTTTTTCTTTTAAAGAAATCCAATTTCTCAACTTTCTAATTATTTCCAATAACAACTTGTATTTGCATACTTGATTTCTTTGTAGTTGTTTAGAAATCCAACTTTTTCTCACTTTCTAATTGTTTTTTATAATAATATGTATTTGAAGACATCATATAATTATAAATAATATTATTAAAAATTAATATAAATTAATTATAAATAATATTGTTTAGAAATCCAACTCTTTCTTACTTTCTAATTGTTTTTCATAATAACTTGTATTTGAAAACATCATATAATTATAAATAATATTATTAAAAATTAATATAAATTAATTATAAATAATATTGTTAAGAATTAAAATAGATCCAATTTAACATTAATAAATGTAGTTTGAAAATAAATTAAATCTCTAAAAGTAAAACTTTTAGAGAATTTTACAAGTGAAAATAAATCTATATTAATTATATTAATGGTTAATATCATAAATATAAATTAAATATGCATATTATAAAATTATATATATATATATATATTTATTTATTGTTATACAATTTTTAATTCATATTTTCCTTTTTTCAATTTTCAATTTATATATATTTTTGGCCCAAAAAAAATTGTCGTCCTGTAATTGTGAATATAACTATTTCTATCATTTTTTATAATTAACGAAATAATTATATTGAGTTTTGGATTAATATTATAAATTTATCAATTAAAAAAAAATCAACTTTAGATATGGGAGGAGTTTTAGGACTCATTCATGTCGGTTATTCATTCTGGTTATGAAATAAGATTATGAATTGGGTTGTCTTGACTTTCTGAACAGTATTGAAATTTCTCCTTTAGTCATGTATTTTTTTATATTTAAAATTTTTAGAGACTTCCAGTTTAATTTTAAAAATAATCAGATAAATATAAAATAATTTATGTGTAGAATATATTTTGAAACTTGAATAAGGCTTCATAGTTAGAGTTTTTACAGCTTAGTTTAATTATTGAAATACTAAATCTCAAATTTGAACCAGAGTTTACTTTAAATATAGTAAATTAAAGTAAAAAACAGTCTCAAAGCATTAACCAGTGTGTACAAAATATTTTAAAAATAGATTTAATTAGTTTCTAATGTTTACTTTAGAAAAAGTTATTTAATTTTATAGAAAAAAATAATTATTTTTACTTATTACATAAAATAATATATAAAAATAATTGCTATAAATAATTTTACTTAAAATAATATATAAATAAAAAAATTGGGATGAATTATTTTAGCGTTGTCTTTAATGTGACTTTTTGGAGTTTGGATGCCAAAATTGGGCAGAAAAATATGAGGTAAAATGTTGATTTGTGTTATTTAAATTGTTTTTTAATATATATATATATATATATATATATATATATATATATATATATATATATATATATATATATATATATATATACAACACCTTGAAAAACTCTATGACACTTTCATTATATACAAATTATCCATCAAAATTGCGATTTCAATAAATTTCTGCAAGATTTAAAAAACATTTGATCAGAAAAATCCACCAATTTTTTTTCTAAAAAAGCACCCCACCTTAAAACAACTGAATTAATTTAATCCATTTTCCAGCCTTCAAAAAAATATGTATTAAATTATGCGACTTGCCTTTCAAAATTCTTAACCTCCGAGAGAGTAAAAAATTCAAGGCTCAAAAGCAACCGTCTGCATGTTACGCAACGGAGTGGTCTGAACACGTCATGAATTGTTTGAGAAGCTTCCGTGGAAAGTAAAGTTAAAGATATTATGAAAGCAGAAGATTAGGTTTGATCTCTTCTCTGCCACGTGAGTTACATTCTCTGCCAATGGAGGTTTGATTTATGGAGTTCATAGGCAAGGTTTAATTTTTATTTTTAGATTCTTGAAAATTTGAAGTGTTAAATTTAGTAGATAGATTTTATATGATGAAATTATTTTATTTTAAAGCATATTAAAGTTTTATAGTAAATATATAAAAAATTACGATTAATAATTTTGTAAAAAGATATAAAAAATTATTAAAAATATGGATATGTTTTAAAAATATATATATATATATATATATATATATATATATATATATATATATATATATATTAAATTAAAAGTTAATAAAATTCATAAAGATTTTTACACTGAAAATAAATCTTTAAAATTCCCCTAACTTCTAGTTTTTGTTTTTCTGTAGAATTTAGGGCTGCAACTTTGTCCGTTCTTTAAGATACAAATTATTGTTTACCTGTGAAAGTAGACGCCAGATCGGGTGGTGGACTGAAAAATGAGCAATCGAAATACCATTGTGATTTGCATGTTGTTAATAGGAATGATGGGAATTCTGTGCATTGTTACAGGGGCACCCAACTGTTTGGCAATGAAGGTGTTTAGATGAATATTTGTAACAGAATCAACTCCGGCAAATATCAGCCTGAGCCGCCACTCTGCTGTGAAAAGGTAAAAGATGGAGCCAACAATTTAGTGTAGTTGGTTAGAAGGTAAATAAAACGTTCAACAATCTCTCTCTCCATTGATTGTTGGGCTTTATTTATGATATTACATTTTTTATATTGTATGACATTATAATTATATGTTGACATCCAAATAGAATTAGAATTTGGGTAAGGTTTTTATAAGGTTTTATATTATATCAAAATCGTTAGGTATTAGTAAATTTTCAAACCATTATCATTACTTTTTGTGTAGTCTCAACTTGGATCTCAAAGTGAGTGGTTGTTAGTTCACATATCGATTCTCAAAAAGATAAATGTGAAAATCCAACATTTATTTTAACTACCTTCAACATAATGTATAGTAATAAGTTTACTCTTCACATAAAAAATAAAATAAAACACAAGGCAATATATTTCATACATTTTATAATCATTTCAATTACACAAATGTATAATATAGGAATGAAACCATTTCTTAAGATTGATTTGTTCTTATATCAATACTTCATCCATAATAATACAAAAACGAGAGAAAGTAAGATTTAGAAACACATATAGGATAAAACTATATATCATATTGAGAAATATATTAAGGTGGTATTTTAATACTATTTCATGATTATATATATATATATTTCCATCTAAAAATAATATTTTTATCCTTTTTAGTGCAATTTAGAGTTTTATTGTGTAAGATAACCATGGTTTGAAACTCATGGTAGTTAGTATGACAGAAAAGAAAAATCTAACCATGTTAAGGGTAGTTGAGACCTAGACTAGGTGTGGTGGGATTCTTGTGTGATTTTGATGATTATTTAGTTTCTTAGATCCTAGTTAATTCATGGACATAAGCTAGTCTTGCAAGTCATGGACACACTAATAGAAAGAAAGAAAAAATTCTTAATATTTTGAAATTCATTTGTGTATTTTTGTGACTAATTAGTTCATTGGAGGTCATATTCTCATGACATTTTTCCAATTTATTTTTTCATATTTTTCCTCAGTGTTTTCCAATTTCCAACTTAGATGTCATCATTGGAGGACTACTCTATAATAATACTTCAATTCTTTTCACTAGTAAAATTATATAAAAATCAAATTTTAATAAATCATAAAAATAAATTTAAAAAATAAACAAAAATAGGAAATTATTTAGTTATTTAATATATATTTGCTTCTTTTTCCATTACATACATTAGTTTTATTGTCTTTTTATTTTTTTTCTCTTTCTACATTTTTTTCTAATTTCCACTCAACTACAACCCTCTACCTTTTAGAAGAAAAAAAAAATCTATTTATTTGCTTATTTTGTCTCAAGAAATCAACAAGTAGGTCGAAATCACACTCACATGGCATGAGGTTGATTCTGATTGCTACACTACCACTATAACCTCCAAGTTCACCACACACTCCCAAGCATTTGAATAAATGATGTCACAACACTATGTCAAATTGATCTACACCCTCAAAAGATTTCTTATGAGGAGGACATGGGGTGGGATCTAATATAATGATACTCTATTTCCAATTGATCTACACCCTGGAGATTTCTTATGAGGGGGACAAGGTGGTGGGCTCTAATCTACTTATGTGTCCAAGGGTGAAAATACCATATAATATAATCTCTCTATGTATAACCACAAGTTCGACCATTACCTCAAGGTGCCCTCATGGTTTTAAGTTAGGCCCTCATGGGACTTGAAACTTTTTCAATAGTGAAAAAATATTTACTTTTTACCATTGGATCCAACCCCTTTGGGTAAAAAAAGTCAAAAATGAAAAATTACCACAAAACCTTTATTTATTTTCTTTTAATAATTATTAATATCTAAATGATAACACGTAAAGTCATGGAAAAATGAACTCCTAGTTTAAATGTAATCGCTGCTTTTTATTTCACCAATTGTTATTTAAGTTGTTTAAGACAATTTCAAATGAATAACAAATGGTGGGGCATTCGTTAATGATACTTTAATATTTTAGTGTTTATTTAGAGATTTAATTTAATATAATTTTTGTTTATGAGTTAAAAGAGAAGGTAACTGTTTGGTAAATTAGTGTTTATTTATAGATTTACTTTAATATAATTTTTGTTTATGAGTTAAAAGAGAGGGTAACTGTTTGATAAATATTCCAAGAACCCAGGGAAAAGAGGTTGAGACAGTTCTGGAAGTTACCTTTCCAAAAAGGATTTAAAGGAAAATCAACATATATGGTTGCACTGAGATATTCGGTGTGAGAACCAGTGGACTCAGTAGTCACCTAGAGAAGTAAAAGGATAATACCTCAGCCTAGTGTGGAGCAAGGGGGGAGCTGATGACGTAATAGCCTCGCTCAAGGCACGAACGCTCAAGGCACGAATAATACCTCAGCCTAGTGTGGAGCAAGGGGGGAGCCGATGACGTAATAGCCTCGCTCAAGGTTGGGAGGACCAACAGTTACTAGAAACCAAGTCTCAGAATTGGTATTTCAAGTATTTATGTGCTGAGTAAATGTTGCATCTTAGAGTACCATTACTGGAATGTTAGATTCACATTTGTGATTAATTACAGAAAAGAAAATGCTAGAATTACAGTTGTTCTTAATTACAGAAAGGAAAATGCTAGAATTACTGTTGTTCTTAATTATAGAAAAGGAAAATGCTAGAATTACATTTGTTTTTAATAAAAGAAAAGAATGCTAGCTTGCTATTGTACTTATATCACATAAAGTGAACGTAAGAGTTTCCCTATGGGTTACTGTCACGAATATAATTATGCATATAAAAGAAAGGTAAAATTATGCATATAAAAGAAAGGTAAAAACTGTGTATTTTAGTTGTAGAAGAGTATTATGGAAAATAGTGAAAGAGAACAAATTGGATTATAAACTAGACTGTACATCTCTTCATTTCTCATGATTAAACCTTGTATGCCTAACCGTAAACAGTGGCCTATTTCACATCAAGTATAAAACATATTTTTTTATTTATTTGAAAAGTAAAATATATGATAAACCTACTATCTTATACCGGCAGTGGTAAAGGGAAAAAGTCCGAGGGTTTAGAACCCAGACCCAATGAGGAGGGTCAAGGTTCCAATCCCTCTTCGTCTAACCACAAGAGCACCGTGGGAGGAAATGAGTGTCGTTAAATCAGTAAAAAGAAAACGAGCTAAACCGTAACAAGAACCAAAGCTCAACAATTCCCTTAAATGAATATCAAAGCAGGAAAATGGAGAATTTCGTGAATGAAAATAGAACAAGTTAACCAAGTTATAAATTGGAAAAACCCTCATGAAATTTCGTTAGGAAAATTCAAGTAATAAGTTATACATCATGCACTTAGAACATCAGAAGACGAAATCTGTCATGATAACGTGCTAATAGACCAGAGCGTCAAAAAAACCATTTGAATCTTTGTAATTAACAAAAAGGGGCTAAGCCTAGATAAGAAATTCGAACCTTAGCAATTACAGTCCAGAGTTCTGAAACAATAATTCAGACATTTTTGCATTTTGGGAAAAGGGGCTAAGCCCAAATAAAATTATAGCGAAATAATATAGAGTATAAAATCAAAGCCACGGTTGGCTTGCAACCATCTCTGAGGATTCGAACCCCCGCCTGCAATAAGAATAAAGGGGCAAACAATCGAGAATTACTGTAAAGGAAATATCGTGTCAGTCGGGCAGAAGTAGCCGAGGAGGAACATGAGGCATGCATACCGGCATCTGTGGTAGGGAAGAAATCGAGTGAGGGCCGAATCCCAGACTGTCTCTGGGTTTCTCGAACTTGCAACCATGTTTAGAATGGGATTACAATATGGAAGAATAATTGAAAAACCTTATGACTGTAAATGGGACAGACCCAAAACCTTGAAATCGTAAATTGAGTAAGGGAAATGAAAAATACTTACCGCAGAGCCAATAAGGTTGCATAATGACTGGAGCTAACACAGAAGCTTTACCGCCACTCCTTTTAGAACCCCAACCGAAGAAGATGAGAAGACCTGGAACAGAGGGCAGGAGACTGTGCGAATTCCTTACGCCAACGACCTATGTCGCAAGGTGAAATCATTGTAAGCAAAGAACCAGGGTACGTGTGTCGGCATAAAAAGGAAAAGAAAGGAAAGAAAAATGTAGAATTTCCACCTGAAAACAAATAAGAACTTACCTTCCTTGACTAAGAGCTGATTCAGAACCCTTCTTTCAGTGGCGTTAAGGTCGTGACGGAAAATCCAAGAGGACTAAGCCTAAGGGCTAGCAGAATTGCAGAGCAAGGTTCTCGAACTTGCGGCAGGAGGAATGAGACTCCGAAGGGAGGTTGGGGGTGGTTGGTTACTCTAACCCTACCCCTTGGCCAAATCCACCATCAATATTGCGTAGGATAGATCGAACGATCCAGACTTTGCCAGCGAAGGGAACTCGGACAAGTGGGGAATTTCCACATCTCTCAAAAAATGTAACAAGTGGTATCCAAAGTAGATAACCATTAATTACCCTTAATCATAGAAATAAACTATGCAATAAAATAGATCCAAACTAGTACGATGTATACTTACAGGTCACCAGCACCATGTTACCGTATATAAACCATAATGACAAAGGTAATCTCCAGACTATAGTCAACATAAAGATTTAATCCAAAGTTCCATAAGGCGGTGACAAATGAATTACTAATTTTTGCAATGTATTAATTCTTAAAGGGGAAGTTTCGAATAACATATTACTGTTTATTTTTTTCAATTTTTCACATATTATTATTTGTAATTATATAGTTTAAATTCTGTTGCAAATTTATTTAAATTAAGGGGGTAATTGTGACAAGTGGTATCAGAGCAAAGTTACAAAATTGGGGCCAGATGGGCCATTCCTACTAGAGTTTAATGGTTGGAAATTTTGTTAAGTACAGGAACAGATTTGTGTAATATACCATGCAAAGTGGGTCGAGTCATCATGCACCCAAAGCCACAAGGGAGACCCATCCTATGACCAATCTTGAGGTCAGCCTTGAAATTTGGGTGCAGCTTAGTGTGGACCAGCATCAGCAAACAAGAAGAATGTTGGAAGAACAACAACGACACAAAAATAGGTTGTTGGATACTGTGCAACAGTTACAGACAAAGATGCTTAAAGTTCGCAGTGACAATGAAAGATTGATGAGAGAACATGAGAGGATATTGGAAAGTCAATCGGATAGACAGAATCCTCCCAGTGGACAACCTAGCTCCGAGAGAAACACTCAGGAAGACAGAGAATGACGCAAATCAATGTATGACAATGTTGAAGACATTCGAATGCCAAGAAGTAATAAAAGTCGAACATACAATGAGGCAGAATCTAGAAATGTCTTGGAAGAGCAAGAACTGAAAAAGAAGAAAGTGGAATTACAAGAATAATTCTGGAAGATCAAGCCTCCTATCTTTGATGGAGAGGTGGAGGAAATGGCATAAAATTGGATAATAAACATGAACAAGTACTTCCAAGTGTATGATTTTAACAACAAACTTAAAGCCTGCTTATCTATCTACCAGTTGCAGGAAAAAGCAATGCTGTGGTGGGAGGAGGTGAAGAATGTATGAGGGGTGGAAGATCAAAATGTAACCTGGGATGAGTTTCAGTAGTATTTCAAAGATAAGTATTTGACGAAATGTTTTTACAATGAGAAATCTCGAGAATTTCATGACTTGAAATTGGGTCAAATGATTGTGGATGAATTCATTACAAAATTCACTTCATTATTAAGATATGTACCCTATCTGTGCGATGAAAAGGAAAAGGTACAACGTTTATTGAGTAGTTTTCTGATACACATGAAAGAAATAATTGAGTTTGTAAATCTAAAAAATATGGATGAAGCAATAAGGAAAGAACGGATGTGCTATCAACAATCCAAGACAAAGGGAGAAACTAGGAAAAGCTAGCCACCTCGAAAAGGGCAGAAAAGTTTTGCTAATAACAGAAATAATAGATCAAGAAATTTTAAGAATGTTGTCAAGAATCCATTGGGTAAACAGAATGGAAAAGGTCAAACAAGGACCAAGTGGAATGGTGAGGAACTGAATACTGAATCTTCTAGCAGACCTGACATGGGACAACCCTAGAAACCTCCATTGCAATGTTGGGGGTGTGGTGAGGCACATTACTTCAAAAACTATCTACACCGAGGAAGAAATGGAGTGACAACAAATCTGCAAGAGGCATTGACGGTGGGGGATGTAGCTCGAAACATACCTAGAATCAACGCAACGCTGGAGGATCGACAAGCATATTACCAGCCAACCATGATAGAGTTATAAGGTAAGATTCAAACTCAATCTGTTTCTATTTTAGTTGATCCTAGTGCTAGCTTGAGCTACATACACCCTCGTGTAGTTGAAAACAGTAAGTTGCAGGACCATAAATTTAAAAAACCTTGGCTATTTCAGTTGGCTACAGGGACAAGAAGGCGAGTCCATACTAAGGTACCAAATTGTGAACTAAGTATTTGGGACCAACACATAACTATAGAACTCAATTTTCTACCATTGGGATCATATGATATTTTATTGGGGAAGGATTGGCTGGAGAGACATTGGTCATTATTGGACTGCAAGAATAAGGTCATTCATTTTAAGTCAAATTATGGGACACGACAGGAATTGCAGGGCATCAAAAAGCCTTTGCAGTTGCGACCTATTACTGCATCTCAGCTAAGTAAATGCATGAGGAAATGTTTCTCTCTTTATGCAATTCAAGTAGGATTCACCAACACAAAAGATAAAACTCCTATGTTGGAGAATATTCATATTGTGCAAGAATTCCAAGATGTTTTCCCTGAGGAAATTCCAGGGTTGCCACCAAAAAGAGACATAGACTTTACTATTGAATTAATACCCGAGGCAGCACCTGTGTCCCAAACTCCATACAGAATGAGTGTGTTGAAGTTAACAGAGTTAAAGATGCAGCTGCAAGAATTGATGGAAAAAGGCTGCATTCGGCCAAATGTGTCCCCATGGGGAGCACCAGTGTTGTTCGTAAGGAAGAAGGATGGTACTATGCGTATGTGCATGGATTACCAACAGCTCAACATGCTGAGCATTAAAAAAAAAATACCCACTACCGCGCATCGATGATCTATTTGACCAAGTCAAAGGAGCTACAATATTCTCCAAGATTGACTTAAGGTTAGGCTACCACCAGATCTAAATCAAGGACGAAGATATACGCAAGACAACCTTTCGTACCAGGTATGGACATTATGAGTTTGTGGTATTACCATTTGGTTTAACCAACACCCCAGCAACATTTATGAGCTTAATGCATGGAATTTTTCACCCATACTTGGATAAATTCGTGTTAATTTTCATTGACGATATATTAATTTACTCCAAGAATATGGAAGAGCACAAGGATCATCTGCACATTGTTTTGAAAATGCTAAGAGAGCATCAAATCTATGCTAAGTTCAGTAAATGTGACTTCTTTAAGGAGAAGATCCAATATTTGGGGCATGTGATTTCTGCTGAAGGGATTGTTGTGGACCCGGAGAAGATAAAGACAATTATGGAATGGAGGGTTCCAAAGAACGTAGCTGACATATGCTCGATTATGGTTTTGGTTGGTTACTACCGACGATTTATCAATGGATTCTCCAAAATAACTTATCCTATTACCTCTCTACAGAGGAAAGGATGAGTCTTCAAATGGACTCAAGAATGTCAAAACAATTTTGAATTACTGAAAGAGATGTTAACTACTGCCCCTATTATGAAGGTAGCAGATCCAAGTAAAGAATTTGAAGTATGTATTGATGCATGCAAGGAGGGTGTAGGAGCAGTGTTGACTCAAGAGGGGAGAGTCATAGCTTATGAGTCTAGGAAGCGAAAGGATCACGAGCAGAGATACTCAACTTATGATTTGGAGCTAACTGCAGTGGTGCATGCCTTGCAGATATGGAGGCATTATCTGCTAGGAAAAATATTCATGCTGAGAACTGATCACAGTAGCTTAACTAGCTATTTTAAGCAGGCCGATCTGAATGCTTGCCAAGCCAGATGGAATTATTTTCTAAGAGAATTCGATTTCAACATTCAACATTTGAAAGGAAAAGAGAACCGAGTGGCGGATGCCTTGGGTAGAAAACTGCATGGCATTTATGAACTTTATTTCAATCAGATTGAAATTAATTTTCAAGACCGGATTATGGAAGTAGCAAGGAAGGACCCAGAATATCAGTCCTTGTGGCAACAAGTAAAAGATGATGAAATACGAGGGAAACAATCCGAATATGAACTCAATGATAAGCATCTCCTAGTTTTTCGGAAGAGAATATATATTCCCAATAAAAATAATCTAAAAAGAATTATTTTGGATGAATATCACAAGATTTCCTATGTTGGAAATCGAGGATACCAAAAAATGTTAACGAAAATTAGAAAGGACTATTCTTGGCTAGGGATGCGAAGACACATTGCGGAATATTTAACAAAGTGTCTGGAATGCCAACAGATTAAAGTGGAACATCAGCACCCTGCCGGATTTCTTCAACCAATTCCGGTGACCAAATGGAAGTGGGAAGTAATTTCCCTTGAATTTATCACTCGATTACCTAGAAAAAAAAGGCACAATGATTCGATTATGGTAGTAGTCGATAGACTTAGCAAAGTGGCTCACTTTATCCTTGTTCAATCTACCCACAAGACAGTTCAAATTGTTGACATTTTCATGAAAGAGATCTCAGATTACATGGTATACCCCGAGCAATCATTTCAGATCGTGATGTAAAGTTTACATCAGCATTATGGAAGACATTGTTTAGTGGCCTGGGGACACAAATACAATTTATCACTGCCTATCACCCGTAGATAGATGGGAAAAAGAAAGGGTAAATCAAATTTTAGAAGACATGTTGCGCATGTACATAATTCAACAACCAACAAGGTGGGAGGAGTATCCTACATTTGGTTGAGTTTGCGTACAATAATGAATATCAGGAATCCCTTAAGATGAGCCCTTTCGAAGCATTGTATGGAAGACAATGTCAGACTCCTATTAATTGGAGTAGTCCATAAAACAAGATGATGCTTGGGCCAGATATGTTAGAAGAGATGGAGCAGGAGGTGAAGAAGATCAGGAAGAATCTAAAAGCAGCACAAGACCGCCAAAAGGTTTATGCGGATAGGAAAAGAACCTTTCGGGAATTTATGGTAGGAGACCATGTCTATGTAAGGATTACACCCAAGAAAAGTACTCTGAGGTGGAATATTTGAATTGGCTCCCTGCTATTGCGGACCCTTCGAGATTATGGAAAGGATAGGACCGGTAGCCTACCGGTTGGCACTACCCAGCCATATATTAGTACACAACGTAGTTCATATATCACTACTGAAGTGTTATGTACACGATCCCAAGCATGTCATACATTGGCAGGGTATACCTGTAAGTTAACAACGTAATACAATTAGAGCAAATTTGTTTTCTGATTTGAACTAATTGGAAAAAATTCCTATTGCGTGCAGGTAGAACTGAACGATGAGTTCCTAGTAGAACTGCAACATATTCTAGATCGGAGAGAAATAATGCTCCGGAAGTGAGTTATCCCCCAAGTTAAATTGTAGTGGAAGCACTTCAGCCCAGAGGAGGCTACATGGGAAGGTGAAAAAGTTATTTATGAGGCTTACCCGAAGTTGTTCTCATAGAACACATAACACTGAGGATGGTGTCTACTTTAGCAGGGGAAGATATAACCCTTGCTTTTTATTTCACCAATTGTTATTTAAGTTGTTTAAAACAATTCCAAATGAATAACAAATAGGGCATTCGTTAATGATACTTTAATATTTAACTGTTTATTTAGAGATTTACTTTAATATAATTTTTGTTTCTTGAGTTAAAAGAGAAGGTAGTTGTTTGGTAAATATTCCAAGAACCCAGGGAAAAGAGTTTGAGATATTTTTGGCAGTTACCTTTCCAAAAAGGATTTAAAAGGAAAATCCTAAGGAGGAAAGGGGTTCTGTGCAGAAGGAGATGAGGATTAAGTAACAGATGGTTGCACTTAAATGTCTAGAACTGGTGTGAGAACTAGTGGACTCAATAGTCAGCTAGAGAAGTGAAAAGTTGGATTTAATCCTGAGGTCTAACTTCTGGTCTCATGAAGAATACCTCAGCCTGGTGCAGAGCAAGGGGGGACCCGAGGATGTAATAACCATGCTCAAGGTTGGGAGGACCAACAGTTACTGGAAACTAGGTCTCGGAATAGTATTTCAAGGATTTATGTGTATTTCTAAATATTGTAAACAGTTGAATATTCATGCTGAGTAAATGTTGTATCTTAGCGTAGAATTACTGGAATGTTAGATTCACATTTGTGATTAATTACAAAAGAAAAAATGCTAGAATTACCGTTGTTCTTAATTACAGAAAGGAAAATTCTAGAATTACTATTGTTCTTAATGACAGAAAAGGAAAATGCTAGAATTACAGTTGTTTTTAATAAAAGAAAAGAATGCTAGCTTGGTACTATACTTATATCATAGAAAATGAACGCAAGAGTTTCCCTATTGTATATTCTGAAATTTGGGTTATTGTCATGAATATAATTATGCATATAAAAGAAAGGTAAAAATTGTGTATTTTAGCTGTAGAAGAGTATTATGGAAAACAACGAAAGAGAACAAATTGGACTATAAACTAGACTATGTATCTCTTCATTTCTCATGATTAAACCCTGTATTCCTAACCATAAACAATGGCCTAGTTCACGTCAAATCTAAAATAGAAATATTTATTTATTTGAATAGAAAAATATATGATAAACCTACTATCTTATACTGGCAGTGGTAAAGGGAAAAAGGCCAAGGGTTTAGAACCTAGACCCAATGAGGAGGGTCAAGGTTCCGATCCCTCTTCGTCTAACCACAAGAGCACCGTGGGAGGACAGGAGTGTTGTTAAATCAATAACAAGAAAGCAAACTAAACCATAAAAAGAAAAAAATCTCAGCAATGCTATTAACCGAATATCAAAGCAGGAAAATAGAGAATGTCGTGAATGCAAATAGCACAAGTTTACCAAGTTATAAACTGGAAAAACCCTCGTTAATTTTCGTTAGGAAAATTCGAGTAATAAGTTATACATCATGCACTTAAAACATTAGAAGATGAAATATGTCATGATAACATGCTAATAGACTAGAGTGTTAAACAAACCATTTGAATCTTTACAATTAACAAAAGGGGCTAAGCCCAAATAAGCAATTCGGACCTTAGCAATTATAGTCCAGAGTTCTGAAACAATAATTCAGACATTTTTGCATTTTGGGAAAAGGGCTAAGCCCAAATAAAATTATAGCGAAATAATACAGAGTATAAAATCAAAGCCATAGTTGGCCTGCAACCGTCTCTGAGGTTTCAAAACCCCTCCTACAATAAGCATAAACGGGCAAACAATTGAGAATTACTGTAAAGGAAATACCGTGACAGTCGGGCAGAAGTAGCCGAGGAGGAACGGGAGGCATGCATACCAACGTCCATGGTAGGGAAGAACTCGAGTGAGGACCGAAGCCCAGATTTCCTCCGGGTTTCTCGAACCTGCAACCATGTTTAGCATAGGATTACAATCTGGAAGAATAGTTGAAAAGCATTAAGACAGTAAATGGGACAAACCCAGAACCTTGAAATCATAAATTGAGTAAGGGCAATGAAAAATACCTACCGCAGAGCCAAGAAGGTTGCATAATGACTGGAGCTAACATGGAAGCTTTACCACCACTCCTTCAGAACCCCAACTGAAGAATATGAGAAGACCTGGAACGAAGGGTAGGAGACTGTGTGAATTCCTTACGTCAGTGACCTGTGCCGCAAGGTGAAATCATTGTAAGAAAAGAGCCAGGGTACGTGTGTCAGCATAAAAAGGAAAAACAAGGAAATAAAAACATAGAATTTCCACCTGAAAACAAACAAGAACTTACCTTCCTTGAATGCGATCTGATTCGGAACCCTTATGTCAGCAGCGTTAAGGTCATGGCGGAAAATCAAAGAGGACTAAGCCTAAGGGCTAGCAGAATTGCAGAGCAAGGTTCTCGGACCCGCGGTAGGAGGAATGAGACTCTGGCGGGAGGTTGGGGGTGGGTGGTTACCCTAACCCTACCCCTTGGCCAAATGCATCATCAATATTGCATAGGATGGATCGAACGATCCAGAATCTTCTAGCAAAGGAAACTCAAACAAGTGGGGGATTTCTTCATCTCTCGAAAAATGTGACAAGTGGTATCCAAAGTAGATAACCCTTAATTACACTTAATCTCAGAAATCAACTATGCAATCAAATAGATCCAAACTAGTATGGTGTATACTTACAGGTCACCAGCACCATGTTGCCGTATATAAACCATAATGACAAAGGTAACCTCCAAACTATAGTCAACATAATGATTTAATCCAAAGTTCCGTGAGGAAGTGGTGACAAATGAATTGCTAATGTTTGCAATGTATTAATTCTTAAGAGGGAAGTTCCGAATAACATATTAATGTTTATTGTTTTCAATTTTTCACATATGATTATTTGTAATTATATAGTTTAAATTATGTTGCAAATATATTTAAATTAAGGGGGTAGTTGTGACATTAAATGAAAAGTATTAGGGAAGAAATCTTGCTTCAATTCCATAAAATAACCAATAATATTTGTTATGCCGCATACACATCAATAGAAGCTTGTATGTCGTTGCTAAATAAACAAAGAGTGAGGAGCTATGGTAGAAGAGGTGAAATAATGGGTGAGGATGAAGTGAATGTACACAAGAAAGAAACACAACTAAGAGAGGAAGTAAAATCTATGATATGTTAGAAGCCATAGAATCAGAATAAGCAACATTAATTTTGAATGTTGAATGCTTTGGAAAGGTGTAAAATGAAGTCGGTTTAGTACGAAATATTTAAATGGGTCTCTCACAAATAGTAACTATGAAGAAAATGTTCCACATTTGTTTGTTCTTCAATGCATTTGGATTATGAGATAAAAGATGCACCCAACCCATTGGAACAAACAAATAAAGAGCTTGCAACTCTTTTTGGATCCACCAACTAGGTGTAAATGTTCCACTTTTTCACATTCCTTTGCAACCATAATAAGAAATGCTTCTCCAAGAAAATGATGTACACTATGTTTTAGACATCCTACTAGTTGGATATTGTCCAAATGAAAATTTTGAGAAGTAATTGGTCCAAATGAAGAAATTATTATCCTTTGCAACCATAATAATAAATTCTTCTCCAAGAAAATGATGTACACTATGTTTCAGACATCTTACTAGTTGGATATTGTCCAAATGAAGATTTTGAGAAGCAATTGGTCCAAACGAAGACATCATTATCACCGTAGCAATGTTTTGAGAAATTTTGGAAGTAATAATTATAGGTCATTGAGTAGCAATAAGACATATGCTATCCACAATTAGAAGATTATTAGTTTCCATATAGAAGAAATTGTACCTAAATCTATGCATAAGGAGATCCCAATGTCTGTAAAAAATAGGAAATATGAATTTAGGAGCTAAAAAATGTTATGTAAAGTTAAATCGATCATAGAATCAAAGTTGTTTACTTTACAACCATGGTTTTCAAATACATGGTATTAGTGACCCATGGCATTGAGCTTGTGTATTACATGTAATGAAGCCTTTGAAAGGCTTGGAATCCTCCATTGTAAGACACCAAAAGTGAGCAGGTGAGGGATCACTTGGTTGGTAGCTTGGCTAGTTCTAGCCAAATGGAAATCAAAGATTTATTCATGGTTGGTTTTTCCTACAATGGTTTTCTAGTGTAGAAATTATGTTGTTGTTATGTTGTTTATGGTTTGCTCTTTGAACTTTTAGTATTAAAAATGGTATCAGAGCTAAGGTTAGAGGGAAGGTGCATGATCTAAGTGGTGCACAAGATTTTCCATGGGGAAGCTTAATTTTTCTAGGTTTAAGGTTGCATGGGTGAATCTAGAAAGCTAAAGAGCATTGGAGATCTTAGATCTTCCTAGATGTCTTAATGTAGTGGATGGAGTTTGGAAAGGGATACAAATCCTTAATCACATGCTCATTGAATAAGAGATTAATGGATAAAAACTTGTGCAAGTGAGAGTTCTATGATATTAGAGAGGCCACAACTAGAGAGGAGGTGATGAATTGAGGATTTTATGTAGAGCCAAGCTATTTGTTGAGATTGAACTAAAGATATGAACTAGTTTTTATTTGATTTGAAGGTTCACATCAAGGATTTTTTGTTTCTCCCACCACCAAGACTTGTTTGCAAGATTTTTTATGGAGCGATCAAGCAATAAATACAAAGATAGGGAATTTTTTTCATGGATTAAACATGGAGGTGAGAATTTCATCATTTTGGGAACCCAGCGACCAAGATTGGGCTTAATACCAGCATGAGTAGTTTTGTAGAACTTGGTGGCATGCTACATGAATGCTTGTGTGAAGTGTCTTGCTCAACAAAGGGATTTAAGATGTGATATTTATAGCACTAATGATGGTACACATGATAGTATTTTGGTGGAATTATATCTCGACATGGGACTGTGAGTGTAATATTGGTGTGAATGTGGAAAGCCATGGAGGAGTTCCTAGAGGATCATATGGAAAGATAGTGGGCATGAAACATGGGTGAGAAACAAACTATCATGAGAGCTTGTGTTAGAAGTATATAGCAGAGTCACTATTGACATCCTTATGACAAAGGAGCTCAATGATGAAATGTCCAAGAGAAGCAACCATCAATTAGATGAGACAAACACACTCATTATTATGTATTCACTAGTAGAGAGTGGAAATACAATTTGGTTTTGAGGGTTTAATTATTCTTTAATCACTAATATTTTCCAAATATTGCATATATGATATTTGGTAAAGGAGAAGATGAGACAATGGTGTTGAGATGATGACAAGAACACATTTTTTTTTTATTTTTTTTTATTTTTTATGATGGAGATGGAAATTTTTGTTTTATTACATGTAAATGGGAATATGATTGAAATATTTGGTTATGCATGCATATACGTGGTATTATTGAGTGATAAGAGGGGAATGTGGGCTTTTCTAGATTAATCGATTCAAATAATTTCTCTAAGTCAAGTTTAAAAGGGTGGATTGTTAGGTAAACTTGACTTAGTCATAAAATCAAAGTTGCTTAGTTTATAATCATGGTTTTTGGGCACATGGTATTATTAACCCATGGATTACATGTAATGAATGCTTTAAAATGGTTTGGATCCACCATTATAAGGCACCACAAGTGAGTGAATGAGGGCTCACTTGGTTGGTATCTTGGTTAGTTTTATTCAAATGGAAATCAAGGATATCTTCATGTTCGGATTTTGCTAGAAGAGTTTTCCAGGATAAAAAATATGTCGTTTCTATGTTGTTTGTGTTTTTCTCTCACACATTTTATTCCTAACCAAAAAGAGGAGGGCCCACTGGTTAAGCTACAGGATAGTGAATTGGAGAAACATGGTCACATATTGGTGTAGTGTTAAGGTAGGCTCTACTACAATCACCATAACCTAGTTGTGTTCATGTTCTCCTACCATAGTATGTATGCTTGAATAGATTGTAACAACATTGAAATGTTCATTCTCGTGGAAGGAAGAGAGATGCAATAAGGGTATTATAAATTTCAAGGTTGAATGGGTAAGGATATGCAAGAGATTGGGACCATAAAAATGTACAAGTACGTGCCCATGAATAGGTATGAAAATCCCATAAATATGAGATGGAATCATTTGATACTCTAAGGGATATTTCATGTAGCCAAAGGGTTACATGAAGACAAACTGTTCCAAATTTAAATTAGACAGGAACTAATGAAAACATATCCCAAAATGAATTAGATCATATTAATTTTCAATGAAAGTAGAACCTTGGAATAGGTGATCAATGGTTCTATTGAATTCTTAGGATCGACTTTTGAGATACTCCACATAATGCTGCAAACTATTGTTAAAGTAAATGTTATCAAAATAGGCCAATCCTAAAATTGGACTCTACAATCAAGTCGTTTGAAATATCATCCTCTACATCCTCAACATGAATAGACTCTAAAATGGGATTATGGTTTGAGTTCCGTAGCCCTAAAGTTAACTGTCCAATTTTCATATCCTCTAGCTATGGAAGTGGGTCCAAGTCCATCCAATACAGGTCTCATTTTTAAAATGTCGGCTATTTGATTTTGAAAACCCACTCTAATGAGGTACTAGAATCATCTACGAATATGTTGCTTAATTCATGGGCTTTGGTTAAAAATTGGTTGCAAATCAACCTAAGCTTGTACTAAACATAAGCCATATCATTCAATCAATTTTTATCCAAATAGTTTCACTTCATGGTGTGTGTATATGCTAAAAAACACTCCTTGCATTCACACCTAAAAGCATTGCACATCTGGCTCAATATTCTATTTGTAAACTTTTGTAGATAGGGATTTCGACTATTAAATTTACTCTACCAATAGGTAGCAATAATAGTTAAATGAAAAGAAGCTCCAAATACTAATTTTAAAACTTTGAGTCAACTTTTGCAATGACTAGTATAATTTGAAAAATTTGAAATAATTATCTGGGTGGATTGTTTGATTTTCTTTGTATAGCCAAAGACATGTCAAAAGTAATAATAATCTCATTCAAATGTTGGAGCTTACTATGTATCTCATCTTGTACCTTGGGAGTAGTCCCCATGCACTCAATGTATTCGTACAATTCTTCTTTTATCTCCCCACCTACTTCGAAATATTGTGTATAATGGCACTTCAAAATATAAAAATTCTTCATCAATTGCATTTGAAACATAGGATAAAGTTTTGTAATTGATAACATAATTTAAAAACTTTGAAACTATATATCTTGGGTTTAAGTAATATCCATTTACATGTAAAGGTCTATGGATTTTTTTGTTACATTTATCATCAATGATTTCCCATAGAGGAAGATACTCCTATTCTATACTACCATATGTTGTATTTATGCCTCTTTGGGTTGATCCATGGCCTCATAAATAAAACCCATATTGGGTTTATTATCATTCAAAATTCACAAAAACTTCACAATAGATTCAATGAATTGTACTATATCTTCTTCCTTTTTCCAAAAGGAAATTTTTTTTCAAAAAATTTGTTATTTATTTATTTCCTTTTAGTGTATTTTATCTACTAAGATGCATTCTAGTCAAAACAAGAATTTTTTTTCCACAATATAGATCTATGCTGAAACATGGAAAAAAACATGAAAAATTTCATTGTAGATTGTGTAGCAACTGACCAAATAAGCTCTTGATCTCAACGTTTTTCCTTGTAAGATTCAAAACGTATGTGTGGTTGTAGATGTACATGCTTATGATTTTTGCTTGTTCCACACATTTCCTCATTCACTCAATTTTGTATCCTGAAACATGTGGTCCAAACAATGTGTTGCACATGGAATCCACCAAATGGTGTGGTGCTTTTCCTACAACATCCTTCCTATTTCAACATAGATTGAGGCATTATTTTTTATGACCTATACAACTTTCCTCACTCCCTCCTCAACTACTTCATCTAAAAGGTGGAATAATAGTTGTACGCCTCTCACTTGATCAAATGCATTCACTAATTTAAGAAACATAGTTAATTTTTGGGAAAACAATTAGGAAATTAAAAGTGTTGCAAGATCTTCCATTAATCCATCCATTGGAAATGATTGTGCACACTATTTTATTCCATGTGTTTTTGACCTATATGAGGCATTCATCTATTCTTTACACCACATTTTGTAAAAGTGTGTGCCCCCAATCACATGATATCGTAAAAACTAGGGACTTTGAAGCATGGACCACATGATGCTATAACATCTAATGTAGGTTGATAACATTTATAATGTGTATTATTTAAAGATATGTATGCATTATAACACCACCTAGAAATCCACTCCCAAGCAACCATTTTTTCCTTCTTCTTCCATTTAGCATCAATTGTGGATTGAGCACAAAGGGAGGCGTGGGGTACAAAGAAAGAGTAAATATCACTACATGGCCTCTTCAAATTGGATGAACCGCATCTAGACAAATTTTCTTCTCTAGGCTTGGTAAGAAAATTAAAGGAATCTTCAAAACTAGGAAATTGATCTTGAGTTTCATATCATCAATCAAACTTAAACTTTTCTACATCTCTTTTTTAATCATTTTGTCCCTGATTTTTACTAGTTGATAGGACTTAATATAACATATAATATTTATTTTAGATAATTGGAGATTTTTTTGCAACAATGTATATTCCATCTTTCATGTTCTAGGTGACGTTTCAAGCTATACATAACCTCCACTAAATGCCTTCTAGCAATAATTGTATAACCATTTCCACTTAGTATTCAAATGGAAATGAGACCATGTTGGATCCCTCTTATCTTTAGGAACCACGTAAATTCTTAATTACTAGGAATAGAAAGAAAATATAAAGAGAAAAAGAAAAAAAGAATAATAGGCTTGAAATACCTTCGAAATCCTTCCAAATTTAAAAGATAAAACTTGCTCCAATTATCCAAAAAGACTTGTAATATTAGAAAAATAGATCTAGAATGACCTAAGAAACTAGCCCAAGAAGCTATGAAAATAATCTCATGAATCAACTCCAAATAAACCCAAAAAAGTTAGCTCAAAATATCTCTCAATCAGTTCTTTAATCAAATCTCCAAACCAAACCCAAAAATTATTTTAAACAACCCTTCAATCAAATTCTAATTCATTCCAATAAATTTAACTCAAGTTTCCAAAATATCTCAAATGAATTGTGTGAGTGAAAAGGAGGACACCTCTTTAGATAACATTAAAAGTGCCCTAGGATTAGATTTTATGCATTCAATTTTGACTTAAAGTGGTCCCTAACTGTAGTTGTATGGTACCATAGGGAACTAATTGATTTGTTTATTTATGGTTGGTTTAGTATGGAACTAGCCATTTCCAATATGAAACCTTGATCAAGACTAATATGGACCCAGAACTGGTTAGATTAACCAATTTTTCTATTTCTGGTCTAATTTTGATAACATTAGTTGTAAAGCTAAACTATTACTTCTAGTGTTCATCGGCCATGTTTGGGGCCTTAAACGACCACATAGAACTTATATAAGGAAATTTTTTTCAGAACAGTGGTAAATGTTAACCATTTTGATTTATAAAACACCAAAGGCTAATGTTAAGGCCTTATCCACGATTTCATGCCTAAATATAAGGCATTATGTCCTATTACTTCTAGGGCTAAGGGGAATTTCCTACAATCTTAAATAATGTTACATGACCCATAAATAAATATTTAAAATATGAGTAATATTGTTATTTATTCAAGGCTTCATACACTAGATATTGGTGTCATGGCTTAAGGCATGGTTTGGGGATGAAAAGTAGGGTCTTATGAACCAACTATTTCTTACAAGATTCACATGTCATGTTTATGGCCCTAGACTATACACTATCCCTTTAGATGAAACATTTAAATTATGAGTGCATTAAGGGAATTCTTTCAGTTATTATCACAAAATATAATGTTATTTTGGATTAAAACATTGCATAGGGAAATAAAACTAGGGTGTTTTTACATAACTATTAATTTTATGGCTCATTGGTTGTGCATAGGGAATTAAAGCACCACATGGACCCACAAATTTTATCTAAGAGAATGATAAGTGCGCAATTTTTAAGGTTAATGTATCAAGGATGTGAATCGATACCTAAACCATGATTTGGAGCCATATAATAGAGTTTATTTCAGTAATATTTTCTTTGAGTGCTCATGCACCATGCACGATGCCCTATACCATTGCATAGTCCCTATGAAGGGATCACTTTACTATAAAAAGTACATAGGAACCATTTTAAGGTTTGGTGGAAGGTGGATGGGATATAAGGCCCTAACAATGATTTGTGGCTAAAAAGTAGGGAATTAGGCTACAGATATTGGTTTTAAGGCTCATGCACCATGTTTAGGGTCTTGGACCACCATATAACCACAAAGGGATTCTTTTCCACATAAGTTGTATGAAGGAACCATTTTGAAATATATTCAACTATGGAACAAAGGGAACCATTTTTTATGAGTAGTATATCATAACCATTTTAATTGTTTACAAAATGAAGTACATCTGTTAGGATTTTAAATATGGTTTAATCCAACCCCAAGAACCAAGGCATCTAGATCAAATTTGTCTAGTATGTGAGAACATGGTTTGATCATTTAAATAAAGTGGGATAGAGGCAATGGTTCATGTAATAGAGACAAAATTAGGGGTCAATTTATATTGATAATTATGGGTCAACTAAGGGTAATTAATGGTTAATTAGTTGCAGTTTAAGGGTAATTCATGGTCAATTAGGGGTAATTAGGCATTAATTCAATGTTTATTATAGGTGATCATTTGTAATTAATCATCAATTATGGGTTAATTAAGGGCCAATAAGGTGTGATTCATGGTAGATAAGGGTTAAATTGTGGGTAATGTAGGGGAAATTCAAGTGTAAGGGGTTAGCTAAACTAGATGTTTCCAATGAATTTGGCTAGTTTCATGAAAACAAGTGCCTAGCCCTAGTTCCTTAGATGAGGTGCACTAATTTAAATTTATGGGTTTACTAGGGATTCAATCCATAAAAATTTGGAAGCATCCTTCGCATTTACTTGCAAGATTTTCCTTGGAAAAATGTAAGTTCCATTTAGATGTAATTAGAGGTCAAATATGGGTAAGTAGGGGTCATTTATGGGTAACTAGTAGTTAAGTGGGGGTTAATTAGGGTATTTAGTGGTCTTATGCACTAAATATATTTTAAAATAATTATGTGTGTTACACAGTAATTTTTCACCCCATTCACTTCCCATCCCTGATCTTGAAGTGCCCTGTGATGAATATTGTGCAGTATATCCACCATAGAAATTACATCAAGATATCCTTTGAATACTAAAAGAAAACTGCCTTGAATAATTGCTGAAGAAGCCTATCTCAAACCCTAAATTTCTCGATCAACGCACTTATATAGTTGTATACCCGTGTTGATGGCAAGTTGCAACACTTTGACCTCGCGCAGCGAATGTGATTTTGATGGTAAAAATCGCACTGATCCCTTTTTGGAAGCATTTCCTCAAACAGAGGAGAAGCTTCATGAACTAGAAGCTTCCATAACGATGAGTTGGATATTATTTGGTGGAGATATGGTCTATATCTCTCATTTGGAGCTCTTGATCTTATCAATATGGGATTTTCCCTTGAGAAATGGGCCTTCCTCCTTTTATGGGCTCCTAACTCCCACTCCCTTCCTATAAATTGAATCCCATCCCTCCACTACTGGTTGGTAATTGTTGGGTTGGTTTGATCATTAATCCTTTGTATCCCTATATTGTGATAATGCTTAAATTTCCATTTGAGAGAAGGATTGATTGAAGAGCCTCAGTTTGGACATGGAAATTACCAATGGGAGGCCTCCAACATCAAGGCCACAATTGTAATCTTCCTATTTTATATTATCAATAATACATCTGGTGTTTCAGTTTCCATATTTGTTTAGATATATATACAAGTAGCCTAATGCTCCTTTATCTCTTAGGTAGTTTGTATTCAAAGTATGCTATGTTTTGTGTTACGTTTGTTGTTGTCTCTTAATCTCCTACATGTATTTGAAAATCATAAGCTTTAAGGAGTGAGCCTGAAGGATCGTGGATCAAGGTCTTCATCAAAGGATTAAACAACAACATTAGGAAAAGGTAGGTTCTTCTTCTTCCTCTTTCGCTTTGAATATAAACTAGGAAAGGGTACATTAGATAGTCTCGTGCATTGCTAGACCCAATCTAGGGCTAGAGAGATCGCCTTTGTCCGCAAAGGGGATTGTCTTCACAACAATGTGCCATGTATAGGAATTGCACACAATCCCCTTAAAGGAAATATTTCATCTATTATTCTGGTAATGGAACAATTTTAAGTATTATCCCATAGTAGACTATTATTAGGGTGTAAACAATTGATTAGGGTAAATAAAATAAAATATTCATATAAAACTAAACACTCTATGATTCATGGATTGTGTATATGAAATTTAGTCACCACAGAAGCCCAAAAATTTCATTGAGCGATATTTATGTGCATATATTTAAGGCTCAATGAACTAGGGATGGGGAAACAAGACCTAAACTAGAGTATGGGGCCAAACACTACATATGAAGCCTAATGTTTTTTGGGGGGAGGGGATCATGTACCATATGTAAGGCCTATAACACCACATAGTACTTAAGAAGAAATATTTCTCCTATAAAATATACGTGGAATTTTCCAGCATGCCCCATGGCTAAAACCTAGGAAAATAGGCTATAGCCATTGATATATGTGACAACCTTTTTCTACCCCTCTTCTAAATGTCACCATGAATTGTAATTCATGTAAATAATATAGAAATGTAATCATTGACTAGGATGAGAAGAGTGGACACATATTCAAACGTCTGAGGATAGGAGTTGCTTGAGAAGTGAATTAAATTTAGGATACTTCATTTAATGTTCCACCAAGTTCCCTGATTATGTTTAATGGAATACATAATATGTAGGGAGATGGAGTATGTGATTCCTTAGTGGAGGAAAATACACGTACCACCTCTTCCCTCTAGGGTCCTGATTTTTTCATCAACATGCAATGTGGGGAAGAGGGTCGGTGGAAGAAAAGAAGCTGACAAGAAAGAGAAGACATAGAGGAGGAGAGAAGTTGGCTAGATAATAGCACAAATATAGGAGGAGACTCTCAGATAATAAAAGGGTAAGAGGAAGGATGAATACATGTATGATAAGTGTGTTGAGTATGTAGAGTAGGACAAGATACGCATATGGTGACAACAAGTAAACTCACAGAAAGGAACAAAAGGGAGCAACATTGGCACAAGAGAGGGAGCACATGAAGGGGTGTGAGGTGAGGAGAAGACTAGGAAGAGTAGGTGGAGACACAATGTAGTATGCATACCCATGGGTTTAAAGGGTGGAACAATAATTTTCTCTAGATCCTTATAAATTAGAGTGGTAAATCTATGAGTTTGGATACCTGTAGGGTTAGCAGGTGGAAATACTGCATACTTTGGATTCCTGTAGGTGGGTGGAGACATCGTGAGCTATAGAGCCC